>JARYGA010027572.1:0-48169 GCA_030545235.1 Helianthus tuberosus
TCCCGTCTGCAGCGCGAACACGGCCCCGTGTCCAGCGGACACGGCCTCGTGCCGAGTTTTTTTTTTTTTTTAAGTGCTCGTGTGAGTGCCCCCTTTTTCCATAAGCTATGGTTAGAAAACTTACCGCTTTATTTTGTCGTCTCAATCGTTCGTAACTTACCAGGCATGATGTTTTTATTCTTCCACTGTTTGAAGCGAGATCTCTTCTTCCTCATCCTCAATAAATCCTTGATAGAGTTTCAGCCGTTGGCCATTGACTTTAAATGGTGGCCCATTTCGAGATTTAACTTCTACTGCACCGTGTGGAAAAATCTGGGTGACGGAAAAAGGTCCTGACCACCTAGACTTTAATTTACCAGGAAACAATCGAAGTCGTGAATTAAACAAAAGAACTAAATCTCCTACCCGAAATTCATTAGGTTTAATATGTTTGTCATGCAAATTTTTCATTCTTTCCTTATAAATTTTAGAGTTTGAGTATGCATAATTCCTAAGCTCGTCTAATTCATTTATTTGACAAAATCGATTTTTACCAGCAAATTCTAGATCTAAGTTTACATTTTTTATTGCCCAGTAGGCTTTGTGTGCAATTTCTACTGGCAAATGACAACTTTTTCCATAGACTAGCTTATATGGGGTTGTACCTATTGTTGTTTTATAAGCAGTTCGAAAAGCCCATAAAGCATCGTCTAATTTATCTGCCCATTCCTTTTTATTTATCCCTACGGTTTTTTCGAGTATTCGTTTTAAACCTCTATTAGTCACTTCGGCTTGCCCGTTTGTTTGAGGATGATATGCTGTTGAAACCCGGTGATAGACCCCATATCTTGTTAAAAAAATTTCAAGTTGATGGTTGCAAAAATGGGTACCTCTATCACTTATTAAAGCTTTAGGTGTGCCAAAACGAGAGAATAATTTTTTCAGAAATCTTACCACGACTCTTCCATATTTGTTGGAAGTGCCTCGGCCTCGGCCCATTTAGACAAGTAATCTACTGCCACAAGTATATATTTGTTTCCTTTCGATGGTGGGAAAGGTCCCATAAAGTCGAGTCCCCACACATAAAAAATTTCATAAACAAGAATGCCATTTTGTGGCATTTCATTTTTGGAAGAAATATTACCTGTTCTTTGGCAAGCATCACATGTCTTTACAAGATTTTGAGCATCTTTGTAAATGGTTGGCCAATAAAATCCTGAATCGAATACCTTTCGTGCGGTACTGGCAGCACCATGATGTCCTCTGTATGGACCATCATGACAATGGCGGAGAATTCTTCGTGCTTCACCACCATGTACGCATCGTCGGACGAGTTGGTCAGCACACATTTTGAAAAGATATGGATCTTCCCAAAAGTAGTGTTTCACATTGGCAAAGAATTTTTTTCTTTGATGATGTGGCCATCCTTTTGCGACTATACCGCTAGCTAGGTAGTTAGCATAGTCGGCGTACCATGGTTCTTCCTTATATTCCACCATTTCCAGGGACTCAGTTGGAAATTTTTCGTTGATTTGCTCATCCCTGGTTGCCTCTAAAGCTGGGTCTTATAAGCGTGAAAGATGATCTGCTGCGGTATTTTCTACTCCTCTTTTGTCCTTGATTTCAATGTCAAATTCTTGGAGTAGAATCCACCTAATCAAACGTGGTTTTGCGTCTTGCTTCTTGAAGAGATATCGAATGGCTGCATGGTCTGTATAGACTATAGTTTTAGAAAGAACAAGATAAGAACGAAATTTATCAAAAGCGAATACCACAGCTAGTAACTCTTTTTCAGTTGTTGTGTAATTTTCTTGTGCATCATTAAGTGTTTTACTAGCATAATAGATTGGGTGGAAATGCTTTTCTTTTCTCTGTCCCAAGACAGCTCCAACTGCAAAGTCACTGGCATCACACATGATTTCGAAAGGAAATTTCCAATCAGGCGCTATCATGATAGGTGCATTGACTAGCATTTCCTTTAGGGTAAGAAATGCTTGATTGCAATCCTTGTCAAAGATGAATGGAGCATCTTTTTCAAGCAATTTTGTTAGAGGCCTTGAGATTTTTGAAAAGTCTTTGATAAATCGCCTATAAAATCCGGCATGCCCTAGGAAACTTCTGATAGCTCGTACGGAGGATGGAGGTGGTAATCTAGAAATGGTATCTATTTTGGCTCGATCCACCTCCATTCCTTCGCTTGAGATCTTGTGACCGAGTACTATTCCCTCCGTTACCATGAAATGGCATTTTTCCCAATTAAGGGCGATGTTAGTTTCCTCACATCGGGATAGCATTCGTTCAAGGTTATCGAGGCATTGGTCATATGAATCCCCAAAGATAGAAAAGTCGTCCATGAAGACTTCCATTGTCTTTTCTATCATGTCATGAAAAATAGCTACCATGCAACGTTGGAATGTTGCTGGGGCATTACATAGACCAAACGGCATGCGTCGATAAGCAAAAGTTCCATAGGGACATGTGAAAGTTGTCTTCTCTTGGTCTTCGGGTGCTATCGGGATTTGAAAGTAACCTGAAAAACCATCCAAGAAACAGTAAAATTTATGACCGGATAATCTTTCTAACATTTGATCAATGAAGGGTAAAGGAAAGTGATCCTTTCTTGTTGCTTCATTTAATCGTCTATAATCTATACATACCCTCCATCCTGTGACGGTTCTCGTTGGTATTAGTTCATTCTTTTCGTTAGTTATTACCGTCATACCTCCTTTCTTTGGAACTACTTGGACGGGACTCACCCAAGGACTATCGGAGATAGGATAGATAAGTCTGGCGTCAAGTAACTTGATGACTTCGTTTTTAACCACTTCTTGAACATTTGGATTTACTCGACGTTGTGGTTGTATGACCGATTTGTAGTCATCATTCATCAAAATTTTGTGTGTGCACATAGAAGGACTAATTCCTTTTATGTCAACAAGTTTCCAAGCTATTGCATTTTTGTGTTTTTTCAAAAGATTAATTAATTTTTCTTTTTCTAAGTTATCTAATTTAGAAGAAATAATTACAGGTAACTTACCATCTTTGTCTAGAAAAGCATATTCCAAACCTTTTGGAAGTTCTTTGAGCTTAAGTGGTGGGTCTTTAGGAGACTCCTTATTTGGTTGCTCATTTCGATCAAGAACTTTAAAAGTTTGTTCTATGGCGACCTCTTCTTCAACAAAGTGGTCAATCTCTTCACTTGTATCGGGTGGTTCATCTTCATCTTCAATTAGGGGGTCATTATTGCCGAATGGATATTTCATTGATCGTTCGAGATCGACACTTCTTTTAAATGCCCCTAATTGAAGAGGTAGATTATTGAACTTCCGGTTTTTCAAAGCTTCGTGAGTTTTTACAAATGGTCGTCCCAACACTAGAGGAGCGTCATCGAGGATGACAAAGTCGGTTGGGATTACCATTTGATTTGTTTGAACCAAGACATCTTCAACTATACCGATTGATTTTATTACTTTCCGATTGGATAGAAAAATGGGTATTTGAAGTGGAGAAAACTCACTAATACTTAATTTTTCGAAAATGTAGTTAGGCATTATGTTAACACAAAGATCTTTATCGATTGTGACATTACTAATAAACGAATTTTGAAAGAAACATGGAACCGGTGTGATGTTAATTTCAAATGGGTCTTCTTTTATTAGTGAAGTTTGATCATTAGTTAACTTAACACTTACCATTTCTTCAATTTTAGTGTTAGTGTTTAACTCTTTTAAAAACTTAGCATGAGTGGGTACTAAACAATGATTTTCGAAAGAAGGTGTCAAGAGATTAATTTCTTCAAAATTAGACTCTTCTTGGATTTTAACGTTGTCGGTTTTTCACTTATTTGTTCTTCCATTTTTACATTTTCAGTTATCTCTTCTTTTTTAATTCTTCTCTTGCGCGGGACTCTTCTTCCCTTGCGCGAGCTTCTTTTATACATCGATCGATAACTCTAATGTGTTCTAATATCCTATCGGTCACTTCGGTTATAGAAAAAGAATCGGAATTTTCTAAGCTTGAATCCGGTTGTTCGACCCTTTGTTCCTCATAGTACTCATATGAAGTAGATGGTTCGCACCATTGTTCTTCATTGTAAGCATATGATGGATAAGGTTCATAATTTTGTTCTCTATAATACTCATATGAGGTGGGTTGTTCATGCCAAGGTTCCTCATAATAAGCATATGAAGGTGGTGGCTCATATCTTGGTTCCTCAAAGTATGAGTAAGAAGGCTCATACCTTGGTTCATCAAAATATGAGTATGAGGGAGGAGGTTTATACCTTTGGTCTTCATAGGATGTGTATGAAGTTGATGGCTCGTACCTGGGCTCCTCATAGTAGGTGTATGAATTGGATGGTTGATATGAGTGATTATTTTGAATCGAACGTGCATTACGACAATTAGTGCAATAATTACCCCTATAATCATCCTCATCATAGGTGTAGTTGTAACCTCCTGAGTATTGATCCATAAGAATCACTTAGCAGACCACAACCGAGTCTCGAGATCAGAAAACAAAAATAAAAACGGAAACAGAGGCTGGACACGGCCCCGTGTTCAGTGAGCACGGCCCCGTGTTCAGGATCTGTATCTGGGCGTTTTAATTAAATTTACTGATTTCGTTGAGCACGGGGCGTGTTCAGTGAGCACGGCCCGTGGTCAAGCTTCTGTTACTGGGTGTTTTTCTGAAAATGCTGGACACGGCCCCGTGTTCAGTGAACACGGCCCCGTGTACAGGTTATTGTAAATGCAAATCTAAACTAAAATGCAGAAAAAAAATGCGCGCGTTTTAAAATGGTTTTGAAAAACTGATTAGGCCGTCGATTTTAAGCTTTCTTAAAATCCTTGTGTCCCCGGCAACGGCGCCAAAAACTTGATGCGTGTGAAGTGTTATATATATTAGGTGTATATTTTAAGCCCTTTTTAACACTTATTTTAGCCAAGTTTTAAATTTATAAAACACGATATTTTACTAACACTAAACACACATATGGGCAAGTGCACCCATCGTTGAGCGTAGTATAGTGTTGGTAAGATACCGAGGTCGTCCAAGGACACAAGAGCTTTTAGTACCGGTTTATCCTCAACGTCTAATCAAAATAAAAGTTTATAAAAATGTTTTAAGCTAATAAAAATAAAAACTAACTAAAATGCTGAAAAATAAAAATAAAAAAAACAGATAGACAAGACGAATCACTTGGTTCCGACTCGTATCTAGTATAACCTTTGATTATTTCCGCACTTTTGCACATAATTAAGAGATTATCTTAGTTATTGTAGTAGGCCCCTCTTTTGAAGGTGACGTTACCCTCACTCCAGTAGTTTGAGTCAGCAAGGATAAAATCTAAAAGGGTGGATTATTGGAAGATAATGAATTAAGTTATTAATGCAGTATTGTGGTAGACCCCGCTTTTCGCGGTGACGTTACCCTCGGCTAAGTAGTCTGAGTCAGCAGGGATACAGTCCTAAATAGCCGGGTTATAGTATTAATAGTAGTTAACTTATGAGGGGGTCAAAGAGTTTGGACCCCCGCCATCCAATACCGTGAAGTATTGAAGGAGGTCCTACTAAATTTGACCCAGGTCCATTGCAGGACCTCTAAACACTGAACAATGGCAAGACCTTTACCAAACCGTTCCCTTAACCCCCGACCAGGTAGCCAACATACCTCCATATAGACCGTGGAGATATGAATGGTGAAAATCCTTTATTTTATATAGACAGTAAAATAATGCCAAGACACCACGGACAAACGATAAGGAAAGATCACCTTCAACATAAGTAACTAGTTATTAAAGTCATTAATACAAAACCAAATAAAAAGTGCAAAAGATTAGAAATAAAAAGTATTATACTAGACACTTTGTCTTCACCAAGTGATGTAAGAGACTTAGGCAAACATGGCCTTGATTGTCAAGAACTCTTATGATCAATCTTGGATCCCGAGACGACTCACACACTCTACGATGGACAATGGATGATGGTGGTGGATGATGGTGTTGTGATGGTGGTGGGTGGTGGATGAAGTGTGAGAGAGGTGGTGTGCCAAGGGATGAGTTGAAATGAATCCAAGCACTCCTATTTATAGGCTGAACAGAGAGCTGGGCACGGCCCCGTGTCCGCTGGGCACGGCCCCGTGCCCGTCTGACATTCTCTCTCCTCATTAATTGTAATTCGCAATTACAATTAATGCGCCTGCTGTACTTTCGCCACGCCCCCGTGTCCGCTGGGCACGGCCCCGTGGTGGGCAATAGAAGCTTCTATAGGTTTGTCTTTTCTGCTGCTTCTTGGGCACGGCCCCGTGCTGGCTGAGCACGGGGCGTGTTCAGTCTTCTGACTTCTCTATTTTGCTTTGGAAGGTGCCGTTGAGGGGTCGGGTAGTCCACTAATGTTCCTTTCCTTGTATTTATGTTGGAATTAGCTGTCTTTTTGCTTCTTTTGTGTTTTTGAGCTCATTTAATCCTGAAAATACAAAAGGAAGACAAAAACACTCTTTTTCCAATATTAGTACTTAAAAAGGGTTAGTTTTATGCCTTATTTGATGTAATTTATATGTTGCATTTTACACACATCAGTATGAATTCTACCTTTTTTAAATATGTTTGGTTTAATTTATTCTTTGTAATCCAATACTGACTTAAGCATCGGAGGGGTGTTAGCCAAGCTAACACCCACCTTAGTTTACAATTGTTTTGCAGAATATGTTTCAGGATATAGCTCCAGGATATGTACTCAGGATAACTCAAAAGATTAGAGGATTGGCCCCCCCTCTCTCACGTACAAGGGATCCTGATCCCTTCACAGGTTTAAAGGTATTCACCTTTCTTCCGAATTGGGTTTAAACACCCCGCCTGGAGCGCAAGTTATTCAGGGATAGTTCAAGGTGGCGGGACCAGTCCATGTAAAAGTGGCTGACAATTTCGTTACTGTTGGCTATATCCTGAATCCTAAAGGTATATGAGGATTGATCACCCTCTCTCACGAAAGGGTATTTTCATACTCTCTAAGGTTTAAAGGTTTTCACCTTTCTAAGTCTTGGAGTTTATACACTCCCGCCTGTAGCGCATGAAAATTTGGGATTTTCCCCAGGATACAAGGGATTTATCTCCAGTACATCCTTGGGTTTTACCCCTGTGACATGAAAAATTGCCTATACAATGGAAACTGACATTCGGAAGATTTCTAAGTATTTGGAGACATTGTACACAGGGGACATTCCTATCGAGGCAATGGTGTAAAGCTAAAAGGATAAGGCTCGGAACTAATGCATTAAATGTCTCAGACAGGGGACATCTTCATTGAAAAAGTTGCAAAAGGATTGAGGTTTGATAATGGGGTTGTACCCTATCCCTGGTATGATCTTTCCTTTGTAAAACATAGTTTAACTCTTTGGCAATACTGTGCTTGGTAAAAGGTTAAATATCCTGATATATTCTCAAAGTGTATTTTCAGTATACTCTTCAGAATATTTGATTAAGATATTCGAAACTAACACTAGTGTGATACTTTAATCATTTAAGTATTATCAAAACGGGTTTTGGAAAAATAGATTGTTTTTCAAAAACTATCTACAAAGTTGAAGGAATGTTTGGAAGTTCTATCTAATAAAAAAGTTTTTGTAACATATTGTTGAGCATATTGATCAGGATATTCTCATAAGATGACAATACAAAATTTTTACAAAGTTAAGAGTTACACTAAGTAATGCAAGGCAATAACAAACAAATAAAAAGATGAAATTATTCTTGAAGCAATCAATACTGGTTGATAACCGAGGGTTTCATCCTGAAACCCAAGACCCATCCACCTTCGGCTATCAAATTGTTTCGACACAGAAATAAAAATTGTTCATAAAAACATAAAATTGTTCGAATGATTTAAGGGAAATAAGCTCTAGGGGGTAGCGCCTTCTTGGTCCATAGTGGTTTCAGCAACATCCGTCTTGGGATCCGCCTCAGCATCCTTCTCAGCATCGGTTGCTTTTTCAACTGCTTGGGAAGGTTCTTCGACAGTTGATTTGGAAGAGGTGCCGCCGAGGTTCTTCAGCTTGGTCTCCCAAGCACCAACATCCCAAGAAGGGCATTCGAAACCTAATGTTTTGGCTTCATGGGCCATCTTCAACCTGGCTTGAAGGAGAGAAATGACGACGGAACTCTTGAGGCTTTCCCGGTAGCTGACCATATCCTGTTCGTACTGCACATGGGCGGCTTCCAGATCGGCCTGGGCTTGAAGAGTAGCTTTGTTGAGAGCAACTTGGTGTTCCTCGATCATAGCTTTGAATTTCTCCTCGTAGTGACGAGATTTGGCGGCTGCAATCATGCCTTGATCGGAGATTGTGATTTCTGCTTCCTTTAGCTTAGATTCAAGCGTCTTGTTAAGCTTGCAGGATTCTTGATATAAATGAACCAAACGCTCAAGACCCTACAAAGGTAAGAGGACAGGGACTAATATTGTTAAATCTTTGAAAATAATGTAAATCGCAGGATATGATATGAGAATACTAACCTGGTTAAGAAAAGAAGTCATAAACCCGCTAGCTTCAATGAACCCGTGCTTCTCATAAGGAAAGGTGTCAGAAATGACAGGGGAATCAGGTTCTTTCCTTTTGCGGGAACTAGAACTCCGGGGTTTGGTAGCCGGTGAAGGTTTGGGAATAATGATGGCTTTGGAACTGCTAGGTTTAGATGTGGCTGTGGTCTTGGGGCTAGGTTCTTTCTTGAACTGGATCTGATCAGAATAACTGTCCAATTCGTCAAGGTCAAAGACTTCAGGGATCTTGGCTGGTGCTGCATAAAGGGAAAAGTTTTACTCTTTATCTTATCATTATACTGTTTTGATTAATTATTTTGAAAGTAATTCTTACCAGACATCTCGGATGATGATGAGTATTGACTGGAACTCGGGACGTGTGTGGTGAAAGTCCTGTCTATTGCAGGTAAATGGTAAACAGTATTGATTCTCTCTTCTGACTCAGCGGTAGGGGGAGCAACTTCCTTGAAGTTCACTGCATAAAGATCAAAAAGAAGAATATTAATAGAAGATAACAATCAAATGGTCTATGAGGATATTTATGATCCTACCGGTGGTTAACCACTCCACCGGAAGGCTGGCACCCTCAGCAATGGAGTCTCGTTTGACAAAGAAAAATTTGCGTTGCCATCTATCTTCGTTTTTGGTGGCCTTGAGAATCAGGGGTTTGCTGGAGGTCGAGAAGAGCAAGAACCGGCTAGAGCCGTGGGATCGGAGGCGATAAGCAATAGGCAAATCCTCGATGCGAAGGTCGGAACAATGGAGATTTTTGATTTGATTAAGTACAATTAGTACTCTCCAAACCATGGGCATGGTTTGAGCAAAAGAGATGCCGGTGGTTCGAAAGAATTGCATCATGAATTCAGGAAAAGGATATCGAAGACCTAGTGAAAAAGGATATGCTGGAAAACAAACCCATTCAGTGGAAGAAACATCCGATCGGATTGACCGATCGAATGGTCTGAAGACCGTGTTATCAGGGAAAGCGCCGGAGGCTCTTAAAGCTGCAATGTCTGCGTTGTCAAAAGCACAGATCTCCTTTTCAGGATTTTTAAGGAGGTTATGCTGGGTAAAGGTCTCGGCGTCCATTGCGAGTAAGGTGATGTAAATTGATAAAAAGTAAATCGGAAATGGAGGATTACCTAAAGGTTCTGTTGAAGATATCTGCTTTTCAAACAAGAAAAGAGAAGATATAGGGGCATGGTGGATCTCCATTGAGTAAAAAACGCGTTGGAGGTTACGATGTGATCTTGACCGTCGCTTCGTTTTAAATGCCTTGAGTTGTGGGATAAGATTTTTGAAATATATCCGATGGATTGGTATCCCAACCGATATATTTGGGGACAATTGTTATGGCTCATTTTCTAAGCATACATATCCTGACCAATATCCTGCCTTTATTTGTTTATTTGTGACCAGGATGCTGGAAGAGGATATTGCTAACATCTTGGGCGATATCCTGAGGTTTATTGAATTAACCACGTGCAGGATAAAGGCTGAGACTTGCTAACGGTCAAGTGGACTTCTTCTCCTCAAGATTCGGACGTGTTTGTTGAAGGAGAGACGTTGAACCCGAAAGACCAGGTCTACAACGTTCGATTAAGGAATATTCGGTGGATCCCGGAAGTTTAGGATAGTTTGTTACATTATCTTTACTATAAATAGATGGGGGCGGATCAGTTTAAGGCACACAATTTACACTTACACTCTCGAACACTTTCACTCTCGAGTTCATTGCAAACACCACACTTGTATTCAAATTTCATTGTAACACATAGTCGATCCGCACCACATCCTGCACTGTATCCTGACGTTTGAAGTAATAAGAAGAACAAGGCAGCTGCGATTGTCAGGTCCCGAGGTTTTATGCCGGCGATCTAGATTGATCAAGGGCTTTCCTCGTACATCTCGTGTCCACCTTTACATTTTCTCTCATTGTTTGATCATAGATACAGCTCTATATCCTGAGCCGTATCCTGATAACTGTTTTTGCAAACTAATAAACCAATACATTTTTTACACATATTTTTAGCACACTACCTCACAAAACTAATTTGATCACTTAATTGCTTAGGTAATTTTTGACCAAAACAAACATGTTTAAAGGTTATGGATCATCCTCACAAAAGTCATGAACTTGAAGGAATATAAAGTTTCTTGTAAAATGATGAACAAAGTAAGTTTAAAGTCTCGTAAATCTAAATGTTCAAGTATGATTTACCAAGAAACCAAGTTAAAAATACAAGTTTACTAAACCTTGGTTCTTACATAAATATACATCATTTTTGGTGATTAACAAAGTGAAGAAACACATGAGTAACAAGAAAAATACATGAAGAAACATTTTTAGAAAATATGAACATAAGTTGTAAATATCCATATTCTTTAAAAATGGAGTTTTTAAAGAAACAATTACACTTCCAAGGGTAACAAGACTTACTAATTACACTAGTAAGTTACTACACATTTTTATAAATTTTCAAGTTCATGAGTTGGTAGTTTATGCTTGTTTTAACAAGATTGGTAAGTAGAGATTGTATATTGTTGATTGAGAATTGTTTGGATGGATTTTTGAAAAGAAAATGATATGCTAATAAGCATGGACATCTCCGTGTACAAAGGAAACTCTGGCGAAATTTTCTAAGATTCCAACACTTAAAAAATATTTTTCTAACAAATGTTACAAGTATATTTTACAACTTGTGTTTCGAATATAAACTTCGCCATGGGTTTTGTCACAAAAATACAAAGTATCGGAGGTTGGTTTTGTAAATAAAAATGGGTAAATATATATTTAGAATATATATTTTATACTAAGACACTTATGTGAATATTTGCATATTTTGTGTACTAGCTATATTATTTTAGGGTAAAATAATATAACTTACAAATACCATGAAAAATCACAACTCCAAAATAATACAAAAAATCACACGGAATAAATATTTAAGTTATACGCTTGATATTGTGAAAAATATTCCGCAAAATACTCTTACACATATATTTTTGGTAAAATATTATTTTGGAAGCTAAAGAAGTAAAATATATTATTTTTGGAAAGAATACATATATTTTGGGAATAAGTTATTTTGGACAAATAAGTTAAATATATTTTTCTAAGTGGGACTTAAAATATATTTTTTTTTTTTTGAAACTGCAAATGTACATGTATAAATACCCCCATCCTTGGGAAGGAAATACGGAGTTAAAATACTTGAGAAGTATGGATACGAAATAGTTGCCTAACTATTATTCCAAAACCTTAAAAATAATTTAAGTTAAAATAATTTATTTTAACAAATGATTATAACTTGGAATAATGTCAAGGAATCGTAACTCAAACGTAAGTACAAAGGCAAGGCACGACCCGATTGTCTAATAGACAGTAGTACATTGTAGGGAGTCATGTTTGCTGACGAGACCAGAGATTTGAGTACGATACAGGAGACGCACTACAGTGAGTTCATGTCCCCCTTTTTCTCTTAACTGTTTTTAGTTTTATACTTCGGGGGTGAAATACATGTTACAACTATTACAGACACTTTTATACATGGTATGGTTTGCTTAAGGAGGGTTTACTACTTAGATCATGTGAAAGGTGGGTACAACGCTTAAGGCCATTAATCCTCATCGTAGGACCGAGGGACATGAGTGATAGATCTATTTGGGTGTAGCGAGCCCACACCCATGAGGCCGGGGCGGCCCATAGTGGTGACTGTGTCTTACAGCCGGAGGCCCGGTACAAATTTACTAGGTTTGAGTACTTCCTGCACCGTTTCACGCATACCAGTGGCTTTGCAACCCATTGGTGATCTCTTTTTCCTTAATTGCTACATACTAGGGACTTTCATACATACAGACACATTACAAAGGTTTATACATACTCACTTACACATGAACTCGCTCAACTTTTTGTTGATTTTTCCAACTACATGTATTTCAGGAAACTAGCGGATCTGGCGGGGTATGCATATGTCTAGCTGCGTTGAATAAAAGATGTCATCCAGGGTAGTAGGTTTAGGAGGTGTAGCCCTTACCTGGACGGGTTACATGTCTTTAAACCACATTTTATTTAAAGTCTTTTGTTGTGTATCATGAACACGTTGTAGGCAAGTATGGTTTGTAACTTACTGTAAGTGTCGACATTTTCAAACAATGATGTTGTGGTATTTTTTAAACGTAATGAATGGATGAACATCTTGTGTTTTTATCATATAGCATTGTTATGATTGTTGCTATGGTATTAAGAAGTCACACCAAATAAACCCACGCTTCCGCAAAAGCCAGGGTGTGACAGCTTGGTATCAGAACCTCGATCATAGCGAACTAGGATTCCTTCTCGAGTCTAGACTATGATCATCAGGGCTCTCACGGAAATGTTTTCAAACATTTTTACATTGCATACACTATACGTCCAGATCCAGGGTATAAACATTTTTACAAACAAAAGGTACAAATACACATTTCAAAAGGGTATATTTATAATTCAGTCTTAGAGACTGAGGGAGGATCAGTCTTAGAGGCTGAGGGAGGATCAGTCCTAGAGGCTGAGGGAGGATCAGTCTTAGAGACTGAGGGAGGATCAGTCTTAGAGACTGAGGGAGGATCAGTCTTAGAAACTGAGGGAGGATTTAGTCTTAGAGACTGGGAGGTTGGTCATAGAGACTGGGGATTTTGTCTTAGAGACTGGGAAGTTGGTCTTAGAGACCAGGGAGTTGGTCTTAGAGACCAGGGAGTTGGTCTTAGAGACCAGGGAGTTAGTATGAGAGACTAGGGAGTTTAGTCGGAGAGACTGGGCGGGATAGTCTGGGGAAGACTAGGATGATTACTTGCTTACATTGTTGTGACTTACATGCTTATTTGATTATATGATGATATATGTGCATATGTGTGGTTGTGTTACAGACACCATGCCATCCTCTTCAGATATCGGAGTGTCAGACACATCGGATCCTATGGCGATTGCGTCAGACGACGAGATTGTCTTTGAGGATGAGGTCTATACATCGGATACCACTAGTACGGACGATGATGATTTCCAGCCTTTTGCTTTACCGGATGTTTGAGATGACGTTCAGCTCGCTGATGGTATTCTAGTCGGGGATCTACCTCTTGCTGAGATCCCTGCTCCCGTTCCCCTTGCTGCAGTTCCTGTTGGGGATCTGCCACTTGATGATAATGTCGTTGTTCCTGTTATTGAGGCCCCTGTTGAGGAGGTTCCTTCTGACTCTTCTGGTCCAGACTCTTTTGAGTCAGTAGCATCTTCTACTCTCCATGCGCTGGGGTTACAGCAATACCCCACCGACTCAGATTCCGATATGGCCATGTCAGCCGCATCCGATCAGGACCCTGATTTTGACCTTGCTGATGACCCCAATCATGAGTTTGACCTTGCGGATGACGCCGAGCATGAGATAGACTATCCTCCTGATGAGCAGCCATTCGAGGCCCCTGTTTCACCTCACGATTTCGACCCTGATCACGAGATTGGGCTTATGCACGATGATCAGCCCCTAGAGGCTTCTGTTTGTCACACCCCTTTCTGCGGCGGAAGCACGAAGTGTGATCATGAAAGGTTCTCATTGCATACGAAAGGTAAACATGCTACATGCTCGTAAAATAACATCAAATACCATAATTTGAAAACAAAAGTTTAGTGTTTACATCACGAGATAGCATAAAACATTGTCTTGATAGTTTACAACTTTATTTAACTTAAACATAGACGACATCCAAGAGCATAAGCAAGACCGCGCGCACATCCACTTCTAATTACCTGAAATACATGTGTGTTTTTGGAAAAAAACGTCAACATAATGTTGGTGTGAATTCATGCAGTTTTTGTATTTCACGTTTGTATACTTTGTATGAAAACATAGTTTGTGTCATGTATAATTCAAGTTTTCATATATAAATCAAGTATTCATGTGTACACCACGTACTCATGTATAATTCAAGTTTACTTGTGTACCCCACGTACTCAAGTATAAATCAAGTTTACTTGTGTATCCCACGTACTCAAGTATAAATCAAGTTTTAGTATGGTATGAATCTTAATTAAATAAAGTATTCCTGTAAGTATCAGGATTGTTAATGGGTTGCAAGGCCATTAACATGTGACATGACATAGGAAGTCACCAAACCTTAGGTATTTTTCTAGTTGGCATATTCTGAGACACAAAAGCACTACTCGGTACTCGTCCTCACCAAGAGTGTGGCTGCCCGGCACCCGTTAGATCTAACCTTTTGTTCTGCGGTCTAGGTATATTGTTGATTAATGGTGCTTATGGTACCCTATTCGTGACACGATTTCTCGTATCATTTCTCAAAACGCATCATACTCGGTACTTGTTCTCACCAAGTGTACTTCTTGCATTTGTATCATACCATTTGTAAACATTGTACATGTATTTCACCCCCGAAGTTATAAAACTGAAAACAGTTAAAGAAAAGGGGGAGCATGAACTCACAACTTTGCGTTCCTTGCGTCGTAAACTTCACCTGATTTGCTTAGTTAACATCGTGACCTATACGTGTTTTCTTATCGTCAGTCACTAGACTTCTTTCGCACAAGCACAAGTCACTATCTTTTGTATTTGTATTGTTGTGTTAAAAATATTTTATATTTTTAACTACGTACCTTACTTATATCATTTTTTCAAAAATTAATATAAGTATATTGTGTTTTGCACTTTGCACCCGAATTATGTATCTTGTATGTGTATCTTTGTGTCTTTACTTCCAAAAGTATTTAGTGTATTTTCAAGTCCTAATACACTATCAAGTATAATACATACTACATACACTTAGCACAAAATGTGGCTATCAATAAATATATATATTTTTCTCAAAAATATATACATACTTAATATCCATCTTTTTATTCTTGAAGAAATCCTCATTTCTTATCACCAAAAATTAGGGAAACCTTGGTAAATTTTCTAGGCACATTTTTAGGAGATAAGTTCCTCAGAACTTATATTTTTCTCAGTGTCAAAATATATAGAAATTTCGACAGAGTTTCCCCTAAAAATTGAGGTTTCCCATGTTTTCAAAACATGTGTTTATTTTCTTTTAAAATCAACAACAATATCAACAACACAATCTTTATTTACCAAACTTGTCAAAACTAGCATATACCACAAACTTATGAACTTGAAAGTTTGTAAAAATATGTAGTAAGTTACTAACATGTTTAGTAGGTCTTGTTATCTTTAAAAATAAGTTTAGTTTCTTAAAAACTTTATTTTTAAAGGAAGTGCATTTTCACATCTTCTAGTCTTATTTTCCAAAAATATTTCTTTGTGGGATTTTTTTGTTACACAAGTGTTTACACACTTGTTTACTTACTAAAAATGATTTTAGTTCATACAAGATCCGGGTTTTTAACAATCTAGCATTTTCCACTTGGTTCTTCCGAAAAACCACTTGTAGATCTTTAGATCTACAAGCTTGTAACCTTATTTTCCAAGAAAAATTATATTTATTCAAGTTTCAAGTTCATGGGTGGATGGTTTCATCATCCTTCATATTTCTAGCATTTACATCTTGCTAGTTCATGTTCTTAAACATGAACTAGTATGTCTAGATGATGATCCATCCTACTCCTACTAACAAACAACATCCAAAAATCATAACTACACAAGATCTACATGATTTACCCATATATCTTCTCTTTATCCACCCTTTATCACTTTTTGTTCAAGACTTAGTTTATGTTCTTTAGTGTTCTCAACATTTAATCATCCTATCATCTATTAACCACTAAATACAAGAACAAGATGAAGATTTGAAGCACTTACTACTAGCACAAGGCTAGGGGAGAAACAAAGCGTAAAAGTGGTGGATAAAAGAAAACAAGAGCGGTCCTTGAGCTTCCGAGTGCACCAAGCTTAGTTGTTGGACCTCTTGCACCTTTGTATGTATGTAAAATGCTTGAAAGGAATGTTGATGGTGGTTGTATGGTAGGTGGAGGTGGCGGACGTGAGTGATGAAGGAGGGAAGAGAGAAAGTTTGTTGTTGGGTGTTTGATGAGAGAAGGTGGAAGACTCTTAGACTTATTTATAAACCAAGTTCTCTATTAACCAACATACAACATGTTTCTCTAACCAACAACAATAACAATTAAATATTCAAAAGAATGGTGGGGGTGTCCCCACACCATGCAACCGTCGAAGTGGGGGGGGGGGGTATGGGGTTGGGTGGTGATGATCTAGTTACAAGTTAGTTATGTTTGAATGATATAGTTAGTATATTATATTGTGTAGTATAATATAAGGTGTGTTAGGGTGTTCGGGGACCCTAACTAGCTCAGAAAAATAAAAACAATGCTTCCACCATTATTTTGGTGTTTCGGGTAAAGTCCGGTTGTTTGGTTGGATACCGGTTCGTTAAAGTGCTAAATTGCACCTTTTAGTGTCTTTTAAGTACCCTTATGTAATACTTTCGATTCCCGACACTTAGGGAAATATTCTGGATGATAAAACGAAATTTCTGCATGATATTTATATATCTAAAAGTTGATTTGAGCTGAATTATATAAAATTCTGCACTTAAAGTGCGTTTCGGGTGCTTTTAGTGCTTATTTTTGCTTCCGTAATGTCTGTATATTAAACTCTTGTATGTACTCTTGGGTTTTAATGTACTCTTGTCGTTGGACCTACACCTAGGCCTCAATTCTAATGTCTGACTGCTTTCTGCAGTTCTGTTGACACAATGTGTCTTACCGGTGAGTTTACTAGTATTTCTGACGCAACGCTCTTATTAATGCATAAAGCAATATTTTATAGTATAAAACATGCATGAATTCACTTGTTTAGTATGTGTTCAGACATTACTGACATTTAAGCACATAATCACAGTCATTAAGTGATAATTAATGTGTACGGAAATTACCGGTTTTGTGCCAGTTGTCACAGTCTCCCCCCGTTAAAAGAATTTCGTCCCGAAATTCAGGCTGAACTAACTCTCGCAGGAGTCTTCTTGAATAGGTGGGGATACTTTTCTTTGAACTGGTCTTCACGTTCCCATGTGTACTCGGGTCCGTGCTTAGAGTTCCAACGTACTTTAACAAGTTTAACAGTGCTCCTCCTGGTCTTGTTGACTTTCCAGTCGGTAACCTCAACGGGTTGTTCTGTAAATCAGAGGGCGTCATCAATATGTACTTCATCCACAGGGATGATCATGTTTTCTTGTGTTGGACTCCTTTTGAGGTTGGATACATGGAACGTATCATGTACTCCATTAAGTTCTTCCGGTAATTCCAACTTGTATGCCACGGTACCAATTCTTTCCAAGATTCTGAATGGTCCGATGTATCGTGGGTTCAGCTTCCCACGTCTTCCAAATCTGACTACGCCCTTCCAAGGTGAGACTTTTAACAACACTTTGTCTCCTACCTAGAATTCTAATGGTTTTCGTTTTTGATCAGCGTAGCTCTTTTGTCGATCTCGAGCCGCCTTAATGCGTTCTCGGATCTGTACGATCTTGTCGGTTGTCTCTTGTGCAAGTTCAGGACCAACCATACGTTTATCTCCAGCGTCTGCCCAACATAAGGGCGATCGGCACTTGCGGCCATACAGAGCTTCGAACGGTGCGGCCTTTATGCTTGTATGATTATTGTTATTGTAGGAGAACTCAACCAAGGGTAGGTGAGTATCCCAGCTGCCGCCTAGATCCATGACACATGCGCGAAGCATATCTTCTAGCGTTTGTATAGTCCGTTCACTCTGGCCGTCTGTTTGTGGATGGAAGGCCGTGCTTAGATCTAGCTGAGATCCAAAGGCTTCCTGAAATGATTGCCAGATTCTTGAGACAAAGCGTCCATCTCTGTCTGAAATAATTGAGATTGGCACTCCATGTCGTGCCACAATTTCTCTTAAGTATATCTCAGCAAGTTTTCCAGTGCTGTCTTTTTCTCGTATTGGTAGGAAATACGCAGATTTCGTCAATCGATCAACGATTACCCATATCATATCGTGCCCTCTAGGGGTCCTGGGTAGTTTCGTTATGAAGTCCATCGAGATTTGCTCCAATTTCCACATGGGAATCTCTGGTTGTTGTAGTAGGCCGGATGGTTTCTGATATTCAGCCTTAACCTTAGCACAGGTTAGGCATTTTCCAACATAGATAGCAATGTCGCTCTTGAGTCTCGGCCACCAATAATATTCTTTTAAGTCTTGATACATTTTGTCTGATCCTGGATGGATCGAGTATTTCAACTTCTGCGCTTTATCAAGGATGACTTCTCGTATGCCACCATAGAGCGGAACCCAAATACGCTTCTTAAAGTACAAGGTTCCCTCTTCATTTGGCACCATGTATTTCAGCATACCCCGGAGGTATTCAGCTTTACAGTTTTCCATCTTAAGGGCTTCTTGTTGTGCATCACGAATGCGTGTAGTGAGGTTCGTTCGTATGGTCATTTCCAATGCTCGAACCCTTAGGGTCTTAACCCTTTCTTTTCGGCTTAATGCGTCTGCTACAACATTTACCTTTCCAGGATGGTACTTAATCTCACAGTCATAGTCATTCAGCAGCTCGACCCATCGTCGTTGTCGCATGTTTAATTCTTTCTGATCAAATATGTGTTGTAGACTTTTGTGATATGTGAAGATTGTACATCGAGTACCATATAGATAGTGTCACCAGATCTTCAAGGCCAATACCACTGCGCCCAGCTCCAGGTCGTGAGTGGTATAGTTTCTTTCATGAACCTTCAATTGTCTTGAAGCGTAAGCGATGAGTTTTTGGCGCTGCATAAGCACGCAACCCAAACCTTGTCGTGAGGCGTCGCAGTATACCACGAAGTCTTCAGTGCCTTCGGGTAATGATAGTATCGATGCATCGCATAGCTTGTTTTTAAGTAGCTGAAAGGCTTCTTCCTGTTTGTAACCCCAGTCGTATTTCTTGTCTTTCTGAGTAAGGGTCGTTAGCGGTTGAGCTATCTTTGAGAAATTCTCGATGAATCGCCGATAATAGCCCGCTAAGCCCAAAATTTGTCGAACTTCAGTTGGGGTTTTGGGGGATTCCCAATTCTTTATTGCTTCTATCTTGGACGGGTCTACATGAATGCCCTTCTCATTCACAACGTGACCAAGAAATTGTACTTCGCGAATCCAGAATTCGCATTTCGAGAACTTTGCATAAAGCTTCTCTTTCTTCAGTAGTTCCAGAATAGTTCTGAGGTGTTGTTCATGTTCTTCTTTGGTTCGCGAGTAAATCAGGATATCATCGATAAATACAATCACGAATTTATCGAGATATGGTTTGCATACGCGGTTCATCAGATCCATAAATACCGCTGGCGCGTTTGTCAGTCTGAATGGCATCACAAGGAACTCGTAGTGTCCATAACGCGTTCGGAATGCAGTCTTTGGTATGCTTTCTTCTTGTATTCTTAACTGATGGTATCCAGATCGAAGGTCGATCTTGGAATAGTAGCTTGATCCTTGCAACTGATCAAATAAGTCATCAATCCTCGGTAACGGGTACCGATTCTTGATAGTGAACTTGTTCAGTTCTCTGTAATCGATACACATCCGCAGAGTTCCATCCTTTTTCTTCACGAAAAATACTGGAGCTCCCCAGGGTGAGAAGCTTGGCTTTATGAATCCTTTATCCAAGAACTCCTGGAGTTGTGTAGATAATTCTTGCATCTCGGATGGTGCAAGTCGATAGGGAGCCTTGGCCACAGGAGCGGCTCCTGGAACCAAGTATATGCGGAATTCGACTTGTCGTTGCGGAGGTAGTCCTGGCAGATCTTCAGGAAAAACATCAGGGAATTCCTTCACCACAGGAATGTCTTCGAGTTTTGGCTCCACGGCCTTCTTATCTACAACGTGTGCTAGGAAGGCAACACATCCTTTCCTTAAGCACTTCTGTGCCTTCATGCAGCTGATGATTCATAGAGGCGCGTCCCGTTTTTCTCCATGTACTATGAGGGTTTCACCATTCGCTAAAGGGATGCGAATGATTTTCTCATGACAAATAACCTCAGCTTTGTTCTTGGACAACCAGTCCATTCCGACTACTACATCGAAGCTACCCAATTGAATAGGTAAGAGGTCGATGCTAAATCTTCGTTCACCAAGTTCTAGTGTGCAGCCTCTAACAACTTCGCCCGATTCAACAAGTTTACCATTGGCTAGTTCTATGGAGTAAGGAATTTCTAATCTACTAGATTCTATTCCAAGTATGCGTTTAAATTCCACAGACATGAAGCTATAATCGGCGCCAGTGTCAAATAATATGGATGCAAAGTGGTTGTTAATGAGAAACGTACCGGTGACCACATTAGGGTCCTCGCGTGTGTTCTTTGCTCCAATCATAAATGCTCGAGCCTGAGCATTGTTTCCCTTTGGGCAGTCCTTCATGAAATGATCATTGCTTCCACAACTGAAGCATCCTTGGTTCCGCCCCTTCCTGTTACCACTCTTGTTACCAGCACCATTTCCATTCCGGTTCTTTCCTTTTCCCCAACAGTCTTCTGTTTGATGACCCAACCTACCACATTTGTCGCACCTTGGAATGCGACAAGCTCCATCATGATGATACTTACATTTTTGGCATTTAGGCATGGTGCCTTGGTATCCTTTGTTTGCAAGGGTTTTCGTCTCCTGAGGCAGGTTAGTGTAGCGCTTCTTGCTGAAACCCTTGTTGTTGCGAGTTGCTTGATTCAGGTTTGAATGTTTCCTTTTCTTGTCGCCGGACGACTCAGCATGCGTCTCGGTCTTTTCTGTTGGGTTTAGTGATAGCTTCTTCATATGAACACAATCTTCAGTAAGGCTGACAGCCAGAGTTACTGCCTCGGTGATTGTTTGAGGTTTGGCCGAAGTTACCATGCCACGGAACTCTGAGGCCAATCCCCAAATGTAGCGTTCAACGCGCTTGAATTCGGGAGTCACCATGTAGGGAAGCACTCTAGACAGATCGTGGAACCTTCGAGTATAACCATTAATGTCAGCACCTTCCATGGTCAAGTGCCAGAACTCCGTTTCCAGTCTTTGGAGTGCAGCACGAGAGCAATACTTCTCTCTCATTCTTTCCTTCAGTTCCTCCCAAGTTAGGCCATAAGCGGCATCATCGCCCAAAGTTTGGACTTGAAAGTTCCACCAAGTCAAAGCTTCATCGAAAAATAACCCAGTAGCAAAGGTGACTTGTTGATCCACGGTACACTTGCTCATGCGGATAGTAGCTTCAGTCTTCTCCGTCCAGCGTACAAATGCTACTGCACCTCCTGTGCCGTCATAGTTCATCGGCTTGCAGTCGAGAAACTGCTTGAAAGTGCAGCCTTGAGCTACGTTTCTTCCAGATGAATCTCCATGCCCGTTACGTCTAGCATTGCTTGGTCCTCCACTGTCTTGAGTATGGTTCGCCTCGTACTGGGTGATAGCAGCGGAGATCCTTTCTTCCAGTAGAGCGTTCAGCTCTTCAGCAGTTCTTGGCAGTGGGGGAGGAGGAGGTTGATCATCATTGCGAGCATTCACAGCTTTCCTGGGTGCCATGTTCTGACAGAACATAACACAACAGGGCTAAACATTTGTTTGATATCGTCATACTAGACAGTAGTAGCATATATATTCACAGGTATATACCACATAAGTGACATCAAACAATTATTACTCTAGCAGAGTACTTAGTAGGCTTGCACTGAGGGAATCTACACGTGACAAGACTTGATGTGGTTTCTGTGCACTGAATTCCATAATTATGTATGCATCCATAATTACGTAACTCCTTGCACAGTCCTCACAGTTCGTTTCATCCTCGTATCTCTTCCTTCAGATGGGCCATCGCTTTCAGGTAAAGTCACGTATACTTATGACATTCTACTTCTAGTATGTGTATATAGGCTATTTATCACACATAATTGCGAGTAATTTCTAGTCAACGACAAGTGCTACTCATGTGCACCCTAAGTCTCGTAGTGTCTTTTCTTGACTCTTTGTAACCAGTTTCAGGTAGTGGATGTCGCGGGGCGTTTTATGCAATGAAAACTTTTGAAAAAAATTATTTTCGTGAAGGGATCCTAGAGATTGTAGACTAGACTCGAGAAGGAATCCTGGTTCACTACAATCGCAGCTCTGATACCAATCTGTCACACCCCTTTCTGCGGCGGAAGCACGAGGTGTGATCATGAAAGGTTCTCATTGCATACGAAAAGTAAACATGCTACATGCTCGTAAAATAACATCAAATACCATAATTTGAAAACATAAGTTTAGTGTTTACATCACGAGATAGCATAAAACATTGTCTTGATAGTTTACAACTTTATTTAACTTAAACATAGACGACATCCAAGAGCATAAGCAAGACCGCGCGCACATCCACTTCTAGTTACCTGAAATACATGTGAGTTTTTGGAAAAACGTCAACATAATGTTGGTGTGAATTCATGCAGTTTTTGTATTTCACGTTTGTATACTTTGTATGAAAACATAGTTTGTGTCATGTATAATTCAAGTTTTCATATATAAATCAAGTATTCATGTGTACACCACGTACTCATGTATAATTCAAGTTTACTTGTCTACCCCACGTACTCAAGTATAAATCAAGTTTACTTGTGTACCCCACGTACTCAAGTATAAATCAAGTTTTAGTATCGTATGAATCTTAAGTAAATAAAGTATTCCTGTAAGTATCAGGATTGTTAATGGGTTGCAAGGCCATTAACATGTGACACGACATAGGAAGTCACCAAACCTTAGGCATTTTTCTAGTTGGCATATTCTGAGACACAAAAGCACTACTCGGTACTCGTCCTCACCAAGAGTGTGGCTGCCCGGCACCCATTAGATCTAACCTTTTGTTCTGCGGTCTAGGTATATTGTTGATTAATGGTGCTTATGGTACCCTATTCGTGACACGATTTCTCGTATCATTTCTCAAAACGCATCATACTCGGTACTCGTTCTCACCAAGTGTACTTCTTGTATTTGTATCATACCATTTGTAAACATTGTACATGTATTTCACCCCCGAAGTTATAAAACTGAAAAGAGTTAAAGAAAAGGGGGAGCATGAACTCACAACTTTGCGTTCCTTGCGTCGTAAACTTCACCGGATTTGCTTAGTTAACGTCGTGACCTATACGTGTTTTCTTATCGTCAGTCACTAGACTTGTTTCGCACAAGCACAAGTCACTATCTTTTGTATTTGTATTGTTGTGTTAAAAATATTTTATATTTTTAACTACGTACCTTACTTATATCATTTTCTCAAAAATTAATATAAGTATATTGTGTTTTGCACTTTGCACCCGAATTATGTATCTTGTATGTTGTATGTGTATCTTTGTGTCTTTACTTCCAAAAGTATTTAGTGTATTTTCAAGTCCTAATGCACTATCATGTATAATACATACTACATACACTTAGCACAAAATGTGGCGATCAATAAATATATATATTTTTCTCAAAAATATATACATACTTAATATCCATCTTTTTATTCTTGAAGAAATCCTCATTTCTTATCACCAAAAATTAGGGAAACCTTGGTAAATTTTCTAGGCACATTTTTAGGAGATAAGTTCCTCAGAACTTAAATTTTTCTAAGTGTCAAAATTGATGGAAATTTCGACAGAGTTTCCCCTAAAAATGGAGGTTTCCCATGTTTTCAAAACATGTGTTTATTTTCTTTTAAAATCAACAACAATATCAACAACACAATCTTTATTTACCAAACTTGTCAAAACTAGCATATACCACAAACTTATGAACTTGAAAGTTTGTAAAAATATGTAGTAAGTTACTAACATGTTTAGTAGGTCTTGTTATCTTTAAAAATAAGTTTAGTTTCTTAAAAACTTTATTTTTAAAGGAAGTGCATTTTCACATCTTCTAGTCTTATTTTCCAAAAATATTTCTTTGTGGGATTTTTTTGTTACACAAGTGTTTACACACTTGTTTACTTACTAAAAATGATTTTAGTTCATACAAGATCCGGGTTTTTAACAATCTAGCATTTTCCACTTGGTTCTTTCGAAAAACCACTTGTAGATCTTTAGATCTACAAGCTTGTAACCTTATTTTCCAAGAAAAAATATATTTATTCAAGTTTCAAGTTCATGGGTGGATGGTTTCATTATCCTTCATATTTCTAGCATTTACATCTTGCTAGTTCATGTTCTTAAACATGAACTAGTATGTCTAGATGATGATCCATCCTACTCCTACTAACAAACAACATCCAAAAATCATAACTACACAAGATCTACATGATTTACCCATATATCTTCCTAGTGATCTCTAAGCTTTGTTAGGACTCTTGTAAGTGTTCATAACCTTCTCAAATCCGTTCTAGCTTAGTTTATTAACCGAAAGTCAATCCATCGTAATTTAACTTTGACTTCATGATTAAACGAAATGTGCTCAGTCTTTTCTCAAATTGAAAGTACCTACAAGTTGGTATTTATGTGGGTAACAAACCCTCAAAAGGGTATTTTCAGATTCCCACTCTAAGCATGTTAATTGTCGAGTCAAAGCTTGTTTCAAAAAGTCAACAGAATGTGTTTTTGCAAATTTAAGCATGATTAGCAATGTAGGGTACATGCAACCTGTTTGATCATTAAAATAACTTGATAATTAATTTAAGAACATGTCTCAACATGTTCATCTCGACAATTTTCAGTTTAAACCCGAATCAGAACCGAAAGTCGCATAAATTGACTTTTTCTTTGACTTTCAGTTCTGATCCGTTCATGCATGTTTGAGATCTGCCTAAGAGCATATTTTGGACCAATTTTCATATAAGTATAACTCTATGAGATTTTACAAATTGGTTCAACACTTATCCGGTCCATATGCATGTTTCCGATTAATGCTTAAAAGTTGACTATTATGCCCTTTTTACTATAAAACGTGATTTTTGAAAAAGTGAAAGAGTAGAAACATTTGTTACTGATTTATAAACTTGCACCAAAAATTTGATATCAGTTTGAGGTATAGATTAAGAGTTATGCTCAATATCGTAATTTGAAAGCTTTATGTTACTTAAACGGCGTAATTAGCATATAACCTATTTAAACCTACTTTTTGATATCAAACTTTTTACCCATTGATGTTATATAATATTTTGGGATTTTTAAAGATTTTTATTTAATTTTTGGCTGATCATATCATAGGTCTCTAAGTTTAATTCGGTAAATACCGATTTTTCCCTTTTAAGCCATAAAATGAGTTTTATAAATCCTTTTGACTCCAAACCTTTTTCTACTGATTTTATTTGTTAAATAAAATATTTTGAGCATTCTGGAATTATAAAAATATCAGCTTTCTTTTAAAAACCCGGAAACGGCTCTAAATCGCCTTTTTAAGCGTTTTTAACGCATAGTATGTACTATAACCATATTAAACATATAAGGTTGATACCTACTGATGTTCTTAGCATATTTTTATAAAATAACAGTAAGTACAAGTTTATAAACTCAGGTTTCCAATTTTGACATTTTTAGCCCTTGTGAAATTACCAAAATACCCCTAAGGTGCATAGTTTGGTTTTAAATGATAAGTTTCACATATGGGTCATACCCTACTGTTATAACATGTTAAATTAAGTATACTTACTGTATAAATTAGACCCGTAACTCAGATTTACAAATAAACTCTTTTATAATCTTTTAAATGACCAAAATGCCCTTAAGAGGCCTAATTTGTGTTTAAATCCGTTTTGGGCATAATAGAAAATAACTTACTGATATTATGACATATTTAGAGCATATTATCTCAGGGAACTTGCATATGACTCTTACGGTTACCCGTAACGCTCTTTTCGCGTTCGGTTCGGTTTATGTAACTAGTTTGCATAAATTGACCGAGACGGGTCAAACATTATCATTTTTGTCTCAAAATCCAGAATGTATTTAGTATACCCATATTATACAAGTATTCAAACTTGTCGGGTCGAAATCACATTCTATCCGGTCTTCGCTTAATCGTGCGTTTAAACCGTATCGTCCTTTAAACTAACCGGTCTAAGCTTAAGCTTAAATAAAGACCCGTTAGAAATCTAATAGGTTATTATAAACCTTCATTCCAGATTAGGAGCACCGGTAAAAGCTACTTTCCTTTTTGCTTATTGAGAATTATACTATACTCAGGTAAATACTTTTAACTTATTTTCCCTATACAGGCTTGGGTTACGGTACATAGAATACCGCTTGATCGAGCATCAAATCTTACATCTTTGAATGGTTAATTGAATAATTTGATCGGCTCGTTTAAACAGTCTTGTTCACTTAAAGCCTTTGGGGGGTTAATGACCATGTCCCGGATATCCTCGGCATCATCTTACGAGATGGCCACGACCTGAGCACGGGGTGTAGGTGTACACCTGTCAGTGTATAACTCTAATGTGGAGGGTCTATTGATCTTTAACCCGGACAAGATCCGGGCTACTGAACGCACAAGTAACATGTAATTCGTTCACAAGATTATAATAATATATATATAATTATCCCAAGTTATAAAATGTTTTGTGCCATGAGCATTCAAATCAATTTTCAACCATTTTCAAAATGAGTCAGTTAAATTGTATTTACCAGTGTAAACTGATGTATTTTCCCAAAAGGTTAAGTGCAGGTACTACACGTAATAGGCTGGCTGTCTTCTAGAGCGTCCACAATAAGTCTCGCAAGCTTGGACGACAATAAACTGTTGAACAATATCTTATTTTATTTTGATCCGCCTGTGGATCCGTTTCAACTATTAGTGATATTTAATATTACACTTTATTAAAGTTGAAATGAATCTATCTTTGCTTCCGCTGTGCATTCATATATATTGTGTTGTTTGTCTATGATGATACCAACTACGTCACGATACTCCCCACCGGTGACACGTGGAAAATAGGGGTGTGACACCACACCATGCAACCGTCGAAGTGGGGGGGTATGGGGTTGGGTGGTGATGATCTAGTTACAAGTTAGTTATGTTTGAATGATATAGTTAGTATATTATAGTGTGTAGTATAATATAAGGTGTGTTAGGGTGTTCGGGGACCCTAACTAGCTCAGAAAAATAAAAACAATCCTCCCAGTATTATTTTGGTGTTTCGGGTAAAGTCCGGTTGTTTGGTTGGATACCGGTTCGTTAAAGTGCTAAATTGCACCTTTTAGTGTCTTTTAAATACCCTTATGTAATACTTTCGATTCCCGACACTTAGGGAAATATTCTGGATGATAAAATGAAATTTCTGCATGATATTTATATGTCTAAAAGTTGATTTGAGCTGAATTATATCACATTCTGCACTTAAAGTGCGTTTCGGGTGCTTTTTAGTGCTTATTTTTGCTTCCGTAATGTCTATATATTAAACCCTTGTATGTACTCTTGGGTTTTAATGTACTCTTGTCGTTGGACCTACACGTAGGCCTTAATTCTAATGTTTGACTGCTTTCTGCAGTTCTGTTGACACAATGTGTCGTACCGGTGAGTTTACTAGTATTTCTGACGCAACGCTCTTGTTAATGCATAAAACAATATTTTGTAGTATAAAACATGCATGAATTCACTTGTTTAGTATGTGTTCAGACATTGCTGACATTTAAGCATATAATCACAGTCATTAAGTGATAATTAATGTGTACAGAAATTACCGGTTTTGTGCCAGTTGTCACACTGTTGCTCCTATCGATCAGCCCCCTGTTGTACCTGCTGATCTAGATATAGCCCCAGTTGACCCTGTTCCATCGCTAGGTCATGACCCTGCCTTTGCTGAGATACCTGATATTGCACCGATATTACCTAATCCAGTACTTGTGTTTGATGATCATGCTCCGTTTGCCGCCTACATCGATCCGAGATATGCTGACACCCACAATGGGTGGGTCGATGATGACGATTATCCCCCACATGTTAGACCAGTCACTCCCCCTCATGTACCCATCTCTGCACCGATTGATGTTACCCCTCATTTTCCCCATGTGTCAGATATCCATTGCACCGATCTCCCTATCACTTTTCTCCAGGACATTCCTCCACCTCGTCCTAGGGAGGGATCATCGAGTCAGCAGCCTACTTTTGTCCCGCCTGTGTCGTCAGCTGTTCCATTCATGTCTCAGCTTCCTCGCACTACATCACCTTGTGCACCTGCTGCACACGCGGCTTTTCCTTCGTTAGCACCCTCAAGCAAGCCATTTCTGTGGTCTTCGCCCAATATCATGCTGTTGTCGAACCCATACCACCCTTTTCATGCCGGATATACCACGGATGACATACCTATATACCTGCAGTTACAGCAGGATGCTTTGAGCCGACGAGTCCAGGAGCTGGAGAGGACTCTGCATCCTCCCCCTTGTCATTGTCAGTCTCCATTTGCTACACCACCAGCTCCTCTCGGACTACACCCAGATTCTGATGTCCGCTTCCTCACTCCTGAGCAGCAGATTGCTTACTTGATGCGCGTTATCCACGCCCTCGAGGAGGATTGGGTGCATTTGCGCCGTTTTCTTTTCTTCCCTCCTCCACCTCCTCCGCCATCAGCGTAGCTATATTTTTGGTTTGGTGCAGGTAGATCGTTTTGGTGAGAGACTCGCAATTGGGTCAACATATGAAGACTTTTGGAAGACCACGTTTTTGTATATGATTTGTGTAGACTGACTTGTATTTTGGGGTGATGTAACCCTATGATCTTATTTTGATGGATGATGTACTGTGAAACATGTAAAACTATTTTGTGGTCATGATTAAATGAAAGCTCAATGGCAACGTTCTCACTACATGCATTGTTGAATTAGTTGTTTTATATTATAACATGGGATGTTATGTGTTATGAGGTTGATGGATGTTATTACATACGCATATTGCTTACTTACTAAACTTACCATGACTTGACCAATATGATCTTCTTTTAGAAGATGCCTCCACGACGAGACACACGTTTGCCTGCCACTGAGGCAGAATTGCAAGCAAGAATTTCGTAAGCCATTGCTGATTACGAGGCCTCCCGCGCTGAGACCAGCGGAGGTACCTCAAGAAACAACAACCCAGCAAATGGCTGCACCTACAAACAATTTCTTGACTGTAAGCCATTAAATTACGACGACACTGGAGGTGCTGTTGCATTCGTCAGATGGGCAGAAAAGACAGATTCTATTTTAAGGATGAGCAAGTGTGCTCCTGAACAGCAAGTTACATACATCTCAGGGCTCTTTCTTGATGGTGCTTTATCATGGTGGAATCTGCAAGTACAGACCCTGGGAGAAGCGGCGGCATATGCATTGACGTGGACTGAGCTGAAGGAGCTCATGAGGAAGAAATATTGTTCACGGGCCGAAATACAAAAGCTGGAAACGGAATTCTGGAATCTTAAAATGGATGGCCCAAAGATCTCCGAGTATGTTCAGAGGTTTCATGATTTGTCCCATGTGGTACCATACATGGTTACGCCTGAATTCAAACGCGTGGAGCGTTACATCTGGGGGTTGGCACCCTAGATTATGAGCATGGTAACCTCTTCAAAGCCTGCAACCATTACTGAAGCCATCGACCTGAGCGTGTCCTTAACTGAAGAAGCCATCAGGCTAAACAAGTTTTCAAATGTTGATCTGAAGAAGAAAGAAACTCATGTTGAATCCTCAGGAGAGAACAAAAGGAAGTTCTCCAACTTTAAAAAGGGTACCAGCAGCACCAGCAGGAAGAAGGAGGTGAACCCACCAGTTGAAGCTAAAACTGGTGCTGAAGTCAAGGGAAAGGGATACATGGGCGCTTTGCCCAAATGTGATATATGCCTGTACCATCATTCTGGTCAGTGCAGGTTAAGGAAATGCGAGTCTTTCGGGAAGGAGGGCCATTCGAAGAATACATGCTGGGTTGGTACAGGTGCTGGTCGTGGTAACAATGGTCAAAGGGGTTTTGGTAACAACAATCGCGGTGGTAACGTAAATGGGAACCGCAGCGGCGGAAATGGTAATCGTGGGAATGTTGGGAACCAAGCTGGGAACCGGGGAGCAAACAATGCTCAAGGTGGTAATGGTAACGGTCAAGGACCGGGATGTTTTAACTGCGGAGACATCAGGCACTTCAAGCGTGAATGCCCAAAACTCAATCAAGCTCGTGGAAGGGTATTCAACATTGGAGCAAGGGAAGCACGACAGGACCCAAATGTTGTCACTGGTACATTCCCTATTAATCAACGCTTTGCATCTGTGCATTTTAATACTGGTGCCGACTATAGTTTTGTATCGCTAGAATTTAAGAAAATGCTTGGGTTAACTGCTAGTAAATTAGACATTCCGTACTCAATTGAACTGGCTAATGGAAAGCTAGTTGAAACAAATGAAGTTATCAGAGGTTGCGTGATAGAGTTGGGAGAACACGAGTTTACACTGGATCTACTGCCAGTCGAGTTGGGAAGCTTCGACATGGTGGTAGGGATGGATTGGTTGTCAAGCAACAAAGCCGAAATTGTATGTCACGAGAAGACCATTCTCATCCCATTGGCGGATGGAGAAACGATTATGGTACATGGAGAGAAGCGCGATACGCCTCCGAGGATCATTAGCTGTTTGAAAGCTCGAAAATGTTTGAAGAAGGGATGTGTTGCCTTCTTGGCACACATCGTGGATAAAGAAGCAGCTGAGCCGAGGCTAGAAGATATTCCAGTCGTAAAGGAGTATCCTGAAGTCTTTCCAGAAGACTTGCCAGGATTGCCGCCACAGCGACAAGTCGAGTTTCACATTGACTTGGTTCCAGGCGCCGCGCCTGTAGCTAAGGCACCCTATAGACTTGCGCCTTCAGAAATGCAGGAGTTGTCAACGCAACTTCAGGAACTATTGGATAAAGGATTTATCAGACCAAGCTTCTCGCCTTGGGGAGCTCCAGTGTTGTTCGTCAAAAAGAAGGATGGTAGTTTTCGCATGTGTATCGACTACCGGGAGCTGAATAAGCTGACTATCAATAACATATATCCTTTGCCAAGGATTGATGACATGTTCGATCAATTACAAGGTTCAAGTTTCTACTCAAAGATCGACCTACGATCGAGATATCACCAGTTGAGGATACAAGAGGAAAGTGTTCCAAAGACTGCCTTTAGGACTCGATATGGACATTACGAGTTCCTGGTTATGCCATTTGGGCTGACAAACACGCCAGTAGTATTCATGGATTTGATGAACAGAGTTTGTAAGCCGTACCTCGATAAGTTTGTGATTGTGTTTATTGATGACATTCTGATCTACTCAAAGACGAAAGAGGATCATGAGCGACACTTAAGAGCTATTCTAGAGCTGCTTAAGAAAGAGAAATTATACGCTAAGTTCTCGAAGTGTGAGTTCTGGTTACGGGAAGTCCAGTTCCTTGGTCATGTAGTTAATGGAAATGGAATTCATGTGAATCCCACAAAGATCGGGGCTATAAAGAACTGGGAAACTCCTAAGACACCAACCGAGATTCGACAGTTCCTAGGCTTAGCTGGGTATTACCGTAGATTCATTGAGGATTTCTCGAAAATCGCTCAACCGTTGACCTCTCTCACACAAAAAGACAAGAAGTTTGATTGGGGAGACAAGCAAGAAGAAGCATTCCAATTGTTGAAAAACAAACTTTGTGACGCACCAATTTTATCTCTACCCGAAGGAACGGACGACTTCATGGTATATTGCGACGCCTCGCGTCAAGGTTTAGGCTGCGTGTTGATGCAGCGACAGAAGGTTATAGCATATGCATCTTGCCAATTGAAGGTCCACGAAAAAAATTACACCACGCATGATTTGGAATTGGGCGCGGTGGTGTTTGCATTAAAAATCTGGCGGGATTACTTATACGGCACGCGATGTACAATCTTCACAGATCATAAGAGCCTGCAGCGTATATTTGACCAGAAAGAGCTTAACATGAGACAAAGACGCTGGGTAGAACTATTGAATGATTATGATTGTGAGATCACGTATCACCCAGGGAAGGCGAATGTGGTGGCCGATGCCCTGAGTCGAAAGGAAAGAATCAAGCCTATAAGGGTTCGAGCTTTGGAAATGATTATTCAGACGGATCTCTCGTTGTGAATTCGTGTCGCGCAGAGAGAAGCTCTCAAGGAAAGGAATGTTGAGAATGAATATCTCCGTGGGATGGAGAAGCAGTTGGTACCAAACAGGGAAGGAACTTTGTGCTTCATGAAACGAATTTGGGTTCCTTTGTTTGGTGGTTTGAGAAATGTTATTTTTAATGAAGATCACAAGTCACTGTACTCGATTCATCCAGGAGCGGATAAGATGTACCAAGATCTTAAGGATTTCTATTGGTGGCCAAGGATGAAAGGCGATGTTGCGATATATGTTGGCAAATGTTTAACTTGTGCCAAGGTAAAGGTTGAATACCAAAAGCCTTCAGGTCTCTTGCAACAACCTGAAATACCCCAATGGAAATGGGAACATATTTCAATGGATTTCATAACGAAATTGCCAAGGACGCCCAAGGGCCATGATACGATCTGGGTAATCGTAGACCGTCTAACGAAATCAGCGCACTTTTTGCCAATCAAGGAGAAAGACAACACGAGTAAACTTGCTGAAATATACATGAGAGAGATTGTTGCACGACATGGAGTGCCGCTCTCAATTATCTCTGATAGAGATGGACGCTTCGTGTCAAGGATTTGGCAATCCTTTCAAGAAGCATTTGGTTCTCAGTTGAATCTGAGTACTGCATTTCATCCGCAAACAGACGGACAGAGCGAACGAACAATTCAAACCTTAGAAGACATGTTGCGAGCTTGCGTAATAGATTTAGGTGGAAGTTGGGACACCCACCTACCATTGGTTGAATTTTCATACAATAACAGTTATCATGCAAGCATTCAAGCCGAACCATTCGAAGCTCTCTATGGGCGCAAATGTCGATCACCGGTTTGTTGGGCTGACGCGGGTGATAGACAGTTAGTTGGTCTGGATTTGGTCCAGGAAACGACAGACAAGATTACACAGATTCGAGAGCGCATTAAAGCGGCTCGTGATCGACAAAAGAGTTATGCGGACCTGAGAAGGAAACCTCTGGAATTTGAGGTAGGAGATATGGTTTTGTTGAAAGTTTCACCCTGGAAGGGTGTGGCATGCTTTGGGAAGCGTGGGAAGTTGAATCCGCGATACATTGGTCCATTCAGAATCCTGCAAAGGATTGGGCTTGTAGCATACAAATTGGACTTACCTGCTGAACTAAATGGCGTTCATGATACATTTCATGTATCGAATCTGAAAAAGAGTCCAACTCAAGAGACAGTGGTCATTCCTGCCGACGAAGTTCATATTGACGACACACTCCACTTTACTGAAGAACCCGTTGAGGTTACTGATTGGAAGGTTAACAAGACACGCCGGAGTAGTGTCAAACTCGTCAAAGTTCGATGGAATGCACGACACGGGCTAGAATTCACGTGGGAGCGTGAGGATCGTATGAAAGCCAAGTACCCATATTTATTCCCCAAGACCCCTGCATCTTGTAGCAGAACTTAAATTTCGGGACGTAATTTTCTTAACGGGGGGAGAATGTGACAACCCTCATAATTACAGGTATCCGCACAATTAATTAATATTAAATTTGTGCTTAATGACTGTGCTCAATTACAACTGACGAATAAACTGCTTTCTAATTTCTGTTACATACATATGCATCACATTTCATACTGTCACTCCATTTATTACATACAACCCTTAGTGACAAACTTGATGCACAAAGCACAGTTAGCACAGTGAGCGGATAACTCAGAAACATGCTGACAATGCCAGCACATAGACATACAATATATTGAGGCCCAGTATGAGCCAGGGACAAGGTACTACACTAGTAGGGAGTGTAGGGAAGTAAGGACCATAAAACTGCATCACTAGGTGATAGTTTAGGTGCCGGAAAGTGCCTAAAACCCACTCTAAGTGCAGAATTCTGCATTCATTAACAAAATTCAGCATTTAAATATGCTAGTCACTTGCAAATATATGGCAAAATGGTCCTGTATGCTTTCCTAAGTGTCGGGAATTAAAAGTGTCACTAAAAGTTACATAAAGGACACTACACGACATAACTTAGCACTTTAATGAAACGGTATCAAACCGAACAACCGGACATTAACCGGAACACCAAAATAATGCTAGAAGCATTGTTTTTATTTTTCTGAACTAGTTATGGTTCCCGAACATCATAACACACTATATTATGACATAACACTTAAACCCTTAACTAGTTCACTTAATTTCTAACTAAATTAACTAACTACCATTACAAACTAACTAAACCAACCCCCCCCCCCCTTACGGTTACAAGGGTGGCACCCCACCCTTGATTTTCTTGAATTGTTTAATGGGTTTGTTAAGTACTTTTGAAACATTGTGACTAATGGTTAATAAGATGTTGGAAAATTCTATTATAAATCCATTAGTTATTCATTCATTATCATCTACAACACTCAACACCATCCATCTCTCCTCTCTCCCTCTTGTTTGGCCGACCCCAAACCACACCACCATCATCATCATTCAAACTTGTTTCATTCATTTTATAAGCATACAAGGGTGTTAAGGGTCATACAAAGAAGCTTGGTGTTCTCGGAAGTTGAAGGACATTCTCTATTTGCTATTAACCACCACTTTTCTTCTCTTGAACTTCCCTAGCCTTGAGCTAGTGGTAAGAACTTGAATCCCTTCATTTTACATCTTATTTAAGTGGTTAAAGTAAGATACATGATGTTAATCTTGAAGAACACTAAGAATCAAAAGAATGCAACCTTAACATAAGCTTAAATCATGAAGAAATCATGTTATTTTAGTGTTAATATGCTTGTTGATTATTGATTATTTGTAGAAATGATGTTGATCATCATGTAGTCTTGCTAGATCATGAGTAAAAACATAATCTAGCAAGATGAGAGGATGAACATGTTTAAAGGTTATGGATCATCCTCACAAAAGTCATGAACTTGAAGGAATATAAAGTTTCTTGTAAAATGATGAACAAAGTAAGTTTAAAGTCTTGTAAATCTAAATGTTCAAGTATGATTTACCAAGAAACCAAGTTAAAAATACAAGTTTACTAAACCTTGGTTCTTACATAAATATACATCATTTTTGGTGATTAACAAAGTGAAGAAACACATGAGTAACAAGAAAAATACATGAAGAAACATTTTTAGAAAATATGAACATAAGTTGTAAATATCCATATTCTTTAAAAATGGAGTTTTTAAAGAAACAATTACACTTCCAAGGGTAACAAGACTTACTAATTACACTAGTAAGTTACTACACATTTTTATAAATTTTCAAGTTCATGAGTTGGTAGTTTATGCTTGTTTTAACAAGAATGGTAAGTAGAGATTGTATATTGTTGATTGAGAATTGTTTGGATGGATTTTTGAAAAGAAAATGATATGCTAATAAGCATGGACATCTCCGTGTACAAAGGAAACTCTGGCGAAATTTTCTAAAATTCCAACACTTAGAAAATATTTTTCTAACAAATGTTACAAGTATATTTTACAACTTGTGTTTCGAATATAAACTTCTCCATGGGTTTTGTCACAAAAATACAAAGTATCGGAGGTTGGTTTTGTAAATAAAAATGGGTAAATATATATTTAGAATATATATTTTATACTAAGACACTTGTGTGAATATTTGCATATTTTTATTTTGTGAACTAGTTATATTATTTTAGGGTAAAATAATATAACTTACAAATACCATGAAAAATCACAACTCCAAAATAATACAAAAAATCACACGGAATAAATATTTAAGTTATACGCTTGATATTGTGAAACCAAACGCAAAGACATAACTTATAAAATATTCCGCAAAATACTCTTACACATATATTTTTGGTAAAATATTATTTTGGAAGCTAAAGAAGTAAAATATATTATTTTTGGGAAGAATACATATATTTTGGGAATAAGTTATTTTGGACAAATAAGTTAAATATATTTTTCTAAGTGGGACTTAAATTTTTTTTTTTTAAACTGCAAATGTACATGTATAAATACCCCCATCCTTGGGAAGGAAATACGGAGTTAAAATACTTGAGAAGTATGGATACAAAATAGTTGCCTAACTATTATTCCAAAACCTTAAAAATAATTTAAGTTAAAATAATTTATTTTAACAAATGATCATAACTTGGAATAATGTCAAGGAATCGTAACTCAAACGTAAGTACAAAGGCAAGGCACGACCCGATCGTCTAATAGACAGTAGTACATTGTAGGGAGTCGTGTTTGCTGACGAGACCGGAGATTTGAGTACGATACAGGAGACGCACTACAGTGAGTTCATGTCCCCCTTTTTCTCTTAACTGTTTTCAGTTTTATACTTCGGGGGTGAAATACATGTTACAACTATTATATACACTTTTATACATGGTATGGTTTTCTTAAGGAGGGTTTACTACTTAGATCATGTGAAAGGTGGGTACAACACTTAAGGCCATTAATCCTCATCGTAGGACCGAGGGACATGAGTGATAGATCTATTTGGGTGTAGCGAGCCCACACCCATGAGGCCGGGGCGGCCCATAGTGGTGACTGTATCTTACAGCCGGAGGCCCGGTACAAATTTGCTAGGTTTGAGTACTTCCTGCACCGTTTCACACATACCAGTGGCTTTGCAACCCATTGGTGATCTATTTTTCCTTAATTGCTACATATCAGGGACTTTCATACATACAGACACATTACAAAGGTTTATACATACTCACTTACACATGAACTCGCTCAACTTTTTGTTGATTTTTCCAACTACATGTATTTCAGGAAACTAGCGGATCTGGCGGGGTATGCATATGTCTAGCTGCGTTGAATAAAAGATGTCATCCAGGGTAGTAGGTTTAGGAGGTGTAACCCTTACCTGGATGGGTTACATCTCTTTAAACCACATTTTATTTAAAGTCTTTTGATGTGTATCATGAACACATTGTAGGCAAGTATGGTTTGTAACTTACTGTAAGTGTCGACATTTTCAAACAATGATGTTGTGGTATTTTTTAAACGTAATGAATGGATGAACATCTTATGTTTTTATCATATAGCATTGTTATGATTGTTGCTATGGTATTAATAAGTCACACCAAATAAACACACGCTTCCGCAAAAGCCAGGGTGTGACATTAATAACTAGTTTCTTATGTTGAAGGTGTAACTTCCTTATCATTTGTCCGTGGTGTCTTGGCGTTATTTTACTGTCTATATAAAATAAAAGATTTTCACCATTCATATCTCTACGGTCTATATAGAGATATGTTGGCTACCTGGTCGGGGATTAAGGGAATGGTTTGGTAAGGTTCTTGCATTGTTCAGTGTATAGATCCTGCAAGGACCTGGGTCAAGCTTACTAGGACCTCCTTCAATACCCACTGGTATTGGATGGCGGGGGTGCGAATAGCTTGATCCCCTCATATGTAAACTACTATTAATACATTAACCCGACTACTTGGGATTGTATCCCTGCTGACTCAAACCACTTAGCCGAGGGTAAGGTCACCTTCAAAAGAGGGGCCTACCATATTACGCATTAATAACTTAATTAATTATCTTCCAATATTCTGACCCTTTGGGATTGTATCCTTGCTGACTCAAACCACTGGGTTGGTAACGTCACCTTCAAAAGAGGGGCCTACTACTATAACTAAGATAATCTCTTAAAAAGTGCAAAAGTGCGGAAATCATCAAAGGTTACATTAAAGGCGAGTCGGATCAAAGTGATTCATCTTGTTTATCGGTTTTTATTTTTATTTTTCAGCATTTTAGTTTTTATTTTGCATGTTTAAAAACCTTTTCTAAAACTTTTGATTTGATTAGACGTTGAGGATAAACCGGTATTAAAAGCTCTTGTGTCCTTGGACGACCTCGGTATCTTACCAATGCTATACTACGCTCACGATGGGTGCACTTGCCCATGTGTGTGTTTATTGTCAGTAGAATATCGTGTTTTATAAATTTAAAACTTGACTAACGTGTTAAAAAGGGCTTAAAATATAAAGAAAAACATAATACACCCGACACACACCAAAACATAACATACAAGCATTCATCGAATGACACGTATAACATGTAGAGACGGTTAGCGTATAAAAGTGTTTGCGTTCTGTGATAGAGGTGATTTGATATTAGAAACGTATTTAACACCTAAAAGTGCGTTAAGCAAAAAGGGATCGAGTATACTCACAGATAGTGTTTAATAAGTAAACACCGTCTTGGATTGAAGGGAGCGCTTGAGAGGTTATCCTGAACACAGTACGATAGTATAACCGTTTAACGGTGTGTTAAACAATGTGTCGGAGTGAAACGGAACGGATAGTGATCCGATCGGATGACCTTCCGGACGGATGGTCATCCGGACGGATGACGATTCGGTCGGAGGGTTGTCCGTTTGGGATGGACGTGTTTGTGTATGATGCGACTTTGAAGTTTACGTTGTAGCATTATATAAAATGATAAGTATCTCTACCTTTCAGGTCGTCCGGTCGAACGGTCATCCGGACGGATGGTCGTTTGTTCACTCGGATGGCAATCCGTTTGAGTAAGATGCTTCCAAGATCTAAGTCTCCTGATAGAATAGTCATTCGATCGGATGGTTATCCGATCGGATGACTATTCGTTGAAAACTGATGCCTTTAAAATTTGCGAAATTTGGTTAAGTGTTGGAAAATATCACAAGTCATCCGTTTGGATTGTCGTTCGATCGGATGGCGATCCGATCGGAAGGCAATCCGCTTGGCAACCTGTTCGTTTGTAAAACTGATAAAATTTGTTAAGTTTAGAAGGTTTGCGGTTTGAACCGAGACGATTATGCACGTGTCAAACAACAGAAACTCCATCAGGTCTAAGTCATCCGATCGGATAGGAATCACCCCGTCCGATCAGTTAACTATTCTTGACGGAACTTCATGTTCAACCCGTTAAGTCGGTCATCTCTCCGATAGTAATCCGTTCTCAGACCAACACTTCACCGGAAAAAGAGTAGAAGGCCTGAATGAGCTCGGTTCTATCGATTTTCGAGTAAAAGTTAAGAACATTGATGAAAAGTAGGAATCAGTTGGAAAATGTTTAGACTTAGGTGAAATCAGTGTTTTATCTTTGTGGAAATCCTTTAGATTCGAGTTGTTCTTGATGGAATGAAGTCATTCTCCGGAGTTCATACTAACCCGTGATGACGTCACCCTTGAACAGCCCAAAATCAAGTGATTTCATGGTTAGAAGTTGAGATTTGTGGGTGAAATCGATGAGAAAGTGTGTGTAGATCAAAGAAGTACAAGATTTGAGATGAAAACTTACAAGAATCACGAGGAATCGAGAGAAATGCGGCTGAGAAGTCGAAGGTTCGGAGGAGAGCTGTTACATCATGAACAGTGATATGACAGGTGGGTATTTATAGGTGAAGAGGAGAGAAAGGCGGTGGGAGGGATGCGATCGGAGGGCCTTCCGATCGGATGGCCATCCGATCGGATGGTCATCCGGACGGATGACCATTCGATCGAATGGTCCTTCAATCGGATGGTTTGTGCGAGTTGGTTCCAGACTTTTATTTCGCGCGTTGAGCGTTGCGATGCGTTTAAGCGAGTGTCGATTAAGCGATGTGATAGTATTACACAATAGTTACACAATTAACAAAATTCCTAATGACCATAAAAGTAAACCTTAAATTTCGAGTTCGCGATGAGATTGCGTTGTGATAGAGTTGTGATTGCATTTGCGAATAACATCACCTCAAAACAAATATAAACATGCACAAGTAACACATAATAGCACACACACGTAAAACAATATCTGGATTGCGATTCGAGTTGCGATGCGATAGCGATGAGATTAGCGTTTAATAGCGTTTATTACATTTACTCCACATAATACAACTAGTGGGAATGCCCGCGCGTTGCGGCGGATGTTCCGACTTATATCAAATTTAAATATAATGTCTATTACGAATGACAACACATTCCGGGTCACCACATCCCCTTGCGAATAACATCACCTCAAAACAAATATAAACATGCACAAGTAACACATAATAGCACACACACGTAAAACAATATCTGGATTGCGATTCGAGTTGCGATGCGATAGCGATGAGATTAGCGTTTAATAGCGTTTATTACATTTACTCCACATAATACAACTAGTGGGAATGCCCGCGCGTTGCGGCGGATGTTCCGACTTATATCAAATTTAAATATAATGTCTATTACGAATGACAACACATTCCGGGTCACCACATCCCCTACTTTCATGGTGCAACAGAAGAGCTTCATTTAACGTTTTTCCGCATTCTATGCTTTGTAAGTCACGTTGGAGAGTGTCGACATTTGTTTGGTCAGCTTCTGACGGGTCAGGCGGGTCGGGAAACTTGGCCCAGCATCTGTTGACCATGTCAGTGGTTCTCCAGTTCGCTTTGTCAAAGCTCCAGTTCCCGACACTGAACTCTAACCCGTAATGGAAAACCCGATAGTTAACACCGGGTTCAGGAACATACCTAGGGTATATTAATATCTTGTTGGATATAACATGGTGCAACTTCAGCTGAACAAAGAAAAAATAATTAAAAAAATTATTTGCATGTTATAATTCATGATTAATAAAGATTACCTCTGTTGCACCAAAAGAATAACCGTACATTTCACTAATCCAGCCAGATTCATAGATATCTCAAGTTATATTTTTCCCGTAATGAGCAGTGCCAGCTCTGACTTCCTCTGTTTTATGCAACCATAAGATTGTGTTGCAAACTTTCTGAGATGGTCAATATGCATCACTATCACGCCACCAAGTTTTTCACATGCTTCAGGATGGCTTGTATGGAATTTTGCCAGCTCATTATCACATCTAATAAGGTAGCTGCGAGAATTTTCCAAAAAAAAATTATAATTAACTAAAAATTATGACGGACAGATCATCCTATCGTATTCCATCATGATCTTCCTATCTTATTGTCAATATTGAAAAAATGTGCACAAACATAACGGTATGTGAGGATGGATTATAAATTTATAATTCTTAAAGCAGCTAAAAGGGAAACAGGTAAGTAGGTTCAAAGTCCAAGTCCAAAGTCTAATTTTAATAATATTCAACTGGTAAATCTTTTTATAAATTAAATGTGGAAAAAATCATTTAGGTAATTATAATAAATGCATCATTTATCTTTAAAAAGTTCTGAAAATGAACAAAATAGTGTTTTCCTGTCAGGGCAGCCAACACATGTCAACCCAAACCCGTTTTGACTTGTTACCCAACACGTCCAATCGCACCAATGTACCATTTTGCCAACTGTAATATAAGGTGTCTTACTCATAGGGAGTTGAAACCGGTCTGCCACGTGCTGCTTTGAACTCCCATGGTGTAATCGGTCCTCTCAAGATCATATCCACATCAAGAATTACAATATATTATGCATCAGTTTGTACGTGATTAAGCCAATGAAGCACTGCAGCAGGTTTATTTATAGATGGATACCTGAAAATGCCATGCACACATAAACAACATATCAAATTCACACATGATTAAACAAGGAAAAAGTTCAACGAATATTTACCAATCGCCTGTTAATGGATGACGGCCCGTAGATGGGACGTAATGTGTGGGAGCCAAATCATGGCCTTTATATTGTTTCAGATCTTCTTCTGTACAACTTAAAAGCCTCGTAATATTTCCCGGTTGTCTGCTTAGGTTGAAACTGTGCATCAGACCAACAGTTTGCCAATAAAAATACGGAGTACATTCTGTGGAGAAAAGCGTGTGGATTTTCGTATCTGGTTTTGCAGCCAGCCGTTGGACTTCACGAAACGAAAGAATAACGGGGTTTACTTCACTCCATACTTGAATTTGAGGAATAGAAGCACATCTAATATGAATCTTCACACACACACTGACACATATGTCATAATGGATTCAAAATATATATATACACCAACACCATTTGTCATCTCCTGTCACAACTTTCCCCAAATGAGTATGTAATTAATTAAAATAAAAATAAAAAACAAAAGGCACGAAGCACGATAGCCTTTTAAAAGTGGTACTAATCAGTTCTTCAAACGAAAATCAACATTAGGGTCTTCAATCGTGGGTTACTAATTTGAACTTAGAAACACTTCTAAAATATTAAAAAAAATGCTAAATGGCACACCTAACATGCCAATAGTTTACTAATATATGCTCCAACGATGAAAATATAGATAATAAACATTCTAATAATAAGCCAAAGCCAATTTAGGAGTGTCATTTTTAATCAAATCCTGGAACCTGACACGACTGGAAGTAACCCGAACCCGATAAGAGCAAACCTGACCGTATCTGAACCGAATAAAAACTACCTGTACACGAAGTTTTTTAAACGGTTCGGTAATCAATTAAATTATTAATGATTCGGGTAACCCAAACAACTCCAATAATGTTTACATGTGAACCCCAACATATTTTAAGCTTTAGATTTAATGTGAGCAAACGCTCATCCATATCCGCCTCGAACTTTGTTCCAAAACATTCAACAACTCGAGGTAAAAAAACAACTGGCCACCCCTAACTCTGAACCCGTTCCTTACTTCCTTTATTGTACCTGGATTGCCATTTATATGCCCATGAGTACACTTGGCTTTGACCCAAACAGACCTTGACCCGACTACACCTGACCTGGCCAGACTTGAACTTTGATTCAACCAGGCATACCTTTGTGATTCCTTGCAGCCGTTAAAATTGAATCCACCAGGTAGAACTTGGGCAGTTGGACCGCCAAAGTTGAAACCAAGTTGTGAACCATCAAGCACGGGTTCCTATTCTTCCAACCAGCGAGTCTCGAGAATTTTCATGGCATTTTCATAAATTTCATTGTTGTCCTGAGACTATAGGTTCTCAATCTTTGCTAAACTCACTATCACAATCCATACAAACCATAAATCATTACAAAAAGTTTTAAACAATAGATAAAAAATTGTTAAAGAGGATCAAGCCAACATCAACATGAACACATTTTGACCTGTTACTCAGATTTAGGATCTTGAGTTTATGAAGAATGTAAATGGTAACTTACTTGATCTGTTCATTAGTGCCACCAGAAGTGGCATTTGCAATCGCCCGTGCAACTTCTTTCTTTATATCAAATTCAGCAGTCTCAAGGAGATGGACCAGGGGAGTGATTAACCCAGCTTCGATTACAGACTGATATGAAAAAATACTTTATTTAAAAATTACCATATTGTTGAAATAATGGTAAAAAGTTTGAAAAGATAAAGATGCAAATTTGTATTCTTACCTAGATTTGTTATTTGTTTCCAGCCGTGATGTTTGAGATTGTCCAACAGGCTTCTTATTTGATGTTTTTTATTCAATGGTTATTGGCCAACAAACTCAGCAGGCACGGGAGTGCACCATGCTCAATAATACACTGCATAAAACATCATCATTATCCACACATACAGCTAGCAATAACCGAATATAATTATTAGAGTAAGAAACAGTAAATTGTAAGGACAAGTTTGGATATGTAAGAACACGCGTCATTTTGTGTACACTAATGTATTTGAATTTTGTAAGCAACGATCAATTCGGACTACACATAAATATGTAGCAGTTTATAGATGTTTGTGATGCAAAGTCTAGCACGTTAGTTAGTACATGAGTCTAGAGATCATCACCGATCACAATGCTGCCAACAGTTCGAAGTGCAGGAATGAATACTGAAGGAGACGGGTTCCTGGAATATAATACAAACAGTTAATAAAATCAATTACCCATGCATAAATAAAACATATCACATGCAAGGAAATGTAGATATGGTAGAACACATTATTATACAGATTAAAACTAACCTTTAGGGCTTCCGAAAGGAGGAACACCATGTCCAACAACACCCATGCAAAAAACTACTGTTATTGCATGATTTATAAGCGCACGTTTGCGCAACTGCAAAATCATGTGCCACGAACCCATAAATAAGATACAAACCTCATCTATGTCTCCCAATGGAATAATCACCCGCTATTGAAATTATGGCACAAACAATGGTAATGAATGTCTGATGTATTATTTTGGATCTGGTAGCTTGGGAATACTAAATTTCGATTGACTTTATCATGAAGAATATTGAATTTTGATTATAAATGGGACACCTTATCCTAGTACTCTTCAAATGCAGAACTGAGATAACTAATTCTACAGCTTGAGCTCGATAAGTGACGCTCGGGTCTGGGCTTGTTTACTAAATGAGCTTGTTTTTAGGTTCACACTCGAGCTCGTTTAAACTCGGCTCATTTCAAGACCGTTTTCGAGCCGAGTACAAGTAGCTTGGCTCATTTACACCTCTACTTAAGCACCCAAATTTAAAGCTTTGAAGCTCCCAAATTTTAAAACAACCCAAAATTAAGCTTTGAAGCTGCCTACACCAAAATTAACCCAAACCCATTTTAAGCACCCAAAATTTAAAACAACCCATTTGACCAGAAACCAATTTTGCTCATAACCCAGTTTGACCCAAATGTGTGTTGACGCATTATCCAACGCGACGCGACCCGACCCGCCTTTTTTCCAGGCTTATCGAATTCACAATCTAGAATTATACCACCATCATACATCACAGACTCCGATTATCTTAAGGGGTGCATGTTTAGTTATTGGTACAAAATTGGGATTTCAAAAGGAAAAAAAAGGTTTTGTCATCGCCAAACTTACCTTGTCCACTTGGGGGCTAGACTTTTGTAAGATGAAAATTAACCGTAACAGCTAACACCAAAAAAAGAGAGAAAATCAATTCCCATTTATAATAACAGACATAAAAAAAAACAGGAAGAAAGTGAAAGCTCAGCAAGTAAACCTCGACTTCTGTCGTTGTGAGAAAAGAACCCAAGAAGGAAATTACTCAGGGTCAGGGGCAAGTAACTTTGTAGAATCTTCACGTGTCATCCTTGCAAATGCAGAACCTGCTCAAGCCGGAGAATCAGGCCATTTGAATCAGACCTAATTTTGTGAGTAGAGAAAAATTGACAACAAGGTTAGGGTTCTGCCTGAAGGTTGAGCTCAGTGGCGGATCCAGGATTTTTTTCCTATGGGTTCACTTTTTTAATGAAAAAATTTTCACACAACCAAACGTTATAATCATTGGGTTGGGTCGGGTCGGGGTAAAATTTCTCATAACCATATGTTAATAAATAGAAAGTTTACCACAAATTTGAGTGGTGTCAGGTACTTGGGGCTAATTCTCAAGGGAAAATGTCGGAGGATTTGATTGGATTTTATGGGTTTGCTGTTACTTATACTAAGCAAACCCACATAGATGTTGAAAATCAAAATGACTTAAATTGTCATGTAAAGTCAACCAGTACAGAAAAAGGATACAAAGAAAAATGTGTTCCTTTAGTTGTGATTCCATTAACTGTTTTCACTTTGCTCTTCTCCCTATACTAAAATAAAAAAATTCACAAAACTAAAGAAAACACTATCCAGTATCCACTTGGTGGATAAAAACCAATCTTATAATAATCGTATAGCGAATTCAGCACTAGAAGTATAAAAATATGTATAAAGGGATATATGGATTTATGTTTACACAGTGATTATATGATTGTTGTCAACTTGCAGCCACAATAATCAGAGCTTATAACTCTTAAATAAACAGAATTCGTATCCTTTAAAGATATAATAAACTGAAGCAGACTAAGAAATGTACAAAAAAAGAACTTTGATTGATTAATGGCCAAATGTTCTACGGTCAGTTGGTTCAAGTTTTTACAAATTACATAACATCGCTAATTATCAAATTCAATTCACAATTAGAAATTAATAAACAATTTCAAACTAATTCACAAATCACAGTTCCATTAACGGTTAGCAACATAAGAAATTCAAAGTTTAGTTGTTTACCTCACTGAAAATTGGAACTCAAAAACCCAATTTCAGCAGCAATATTAACTTAAATAAAACAAACAGATGTATAACAAACTGTAATCAGATGTATAACAAACTGAAATTAACTACCAAATTCAAGTTTAAAACCCAATTTCAAAGCCTGTTAATCACTGATGTAATCAAAATTAACTACCAAATTCAAGTTTAAAAACCCAAATCCAAGTTTAACTACCAAAATTAAGTACCAAATTGACAAATTCAGATGTATAACAAACTGAAACTTGCAGCAATCAGCACCAATATTAACTTAAAACAAACAGATGTATAAGTGTATAACAAACTGTAATCATAAATCACTGATGTAATCAAAATTCTAACCTTAATCGCTGATTCGTATAAGAAAAACAAAGTGTCGGAACTCGGAAGCAATCGGCGGCGGAGAGGAAGGACGTCGCGGCGGCAGACGGCAGCAATCGGCGGAGAGGTGGAGCTGCTGATGTTGTCGACTTGTTTCACTCTGTTCGTAACTTGTTCTGTGGCTTGTGCGGCTGTATGTTTTGTGATATAACCCTAAATGGGTCATTAAAGAAAAAAAATTAAAAGAGAAATAAAAAAAAACGGAACAAAAACGAGTTAATACGGGATTCGAACTCGGGTGAGTTAAGAAGAAAAGCGCGGACATAACCAGTGGAACCAATGCCTTTTTTGTTTATGGGTTCCTTTTATAATTTACTTATGGGTTCCTTTTCAGTTTCTTATATATATTTACACTAAAAATTAAAAACCGACTGGGTTCCCGGGAACCCGTACTTTCTACATAAGTCCGCCCCTGGTTGAGCTTAACAGAGAAGATGACCCTGAAGGTTAGGGTTCTGCCTACAAATCCAACTAATGAAGGCGGCGATCATGTAAGGTTCCGATATCCCCTTCTCCGTTGTCTCTCTCTCTCTCTCTTTCCCGTTCTCTCTCTCCCATTGCTCTTTCACTTTTTCTTCTCTGGATATTCTCTGAATATTGAAATGGACGGTACAAGTCACCGACGTAAATGTAGGTTCTTTTCAAATTCCATGGATGAAATCCCTAGAATGGCCCTACTGCGTCTTAAAATTTGGGCAGTTTGCAAAATGACCCCTCTAAAATGTGCTTGTACTCACTTGTACATAATGCTTTAAATTTTGTACGCGTGATGAAATTACATCCATGTCCATCACTTCTCCTTTTTATAATAGTATAGACTAAAGTAACATAATTAAAGTATCGACTATCGAGGTTACAAGTAATAATTAAGCAAGGAATAGTAGATCGAATTAGCAATCTTTTCTTCCTTTGACTTTGACTTTCAAAAAGTCGGGTTGTTACACCCTTATCCTTGTTCTGAACAAATTTGTCTTGTTCTTCCATTTCCACCCTTCTTATGGCTAGATCCTATAAAGTTTCTCTAGATTTATGTTAGCAACAACTTGATTGGCAATTTTCTTAGAGAGACAGATGTGAGTGCCATTATGATTTGTAGTCCAACTACATCTAAGTCTCCAAGCACGCTTAATATATTTCCCAGGGCATTTACATATAAACTCCCACAATGCCTGATGCGTGTGAAGTGTCGTATATATTAGGTTTATATTTTAAGCCCTTTTTAACACTTATTTTAGCCAAGTTTTAAATTTATAAAACACGATATTTCACTAACACTAAACACACATATGGGCAATGTCACCCATCGTTGAGTGTAGTATAGCGTTGGTAAGATACCGAGGTCGTCCAAGGACACAAGAGCTTTTAGTACCGGTTTATCCTCAACGTCTAACCAAAATAAAAGTTTAGAAAAATGTTTTAAACTAAGAAAA
>JARYGA010027573.1:0-42517 GCA_030545235.1 Helianthus tuberosus
ACTGGGTCGGGTTCGAAGGTATAAGCGATTTATTAGATCGCTTACCCTACGACCCTAGACAACGTGGTAATCAGTAGGCATAGTCCCAAGGGACTATAACCAACGTGATTACACTCACGTTGCGAAGTTCAAACGAACTTCGCATTGACCATAAACTGGTCAACGCAGAAAGTCAAACAAAGTTTGACTTTCAGACTCGAAAAGACTTGAAAAGCAATAAAAGAACGAAAGAATACTTACGAAGGGTCCCCGAATGCTAATCTCGATTCAAAAATCTCAGGTATGAAACAAAGGTTTCAACTTAGAGTTTCTCAAATCAAAATTCTAGTGGTTTAAACAATGAAAGGCATGGGGTATATATAGTTTTCGGTCCATCGTTAAGATCGTTTCATGGAAACCGTGCTTTAATCGCATCCGTACAAGTGTTGCAAAGTTGTGGTGGCTAAAAATGGTTCTTATCAGCTGACTAAGCACGTGTGAGTGTGTGGTTGTGGATTAAACAGCCGGATCTGTTGTTAAATGCAGTTAATCTGGTCCAGAAGGCGGACGCGGCCCGCGTGAGGATACACCAGGAATTGAGGCGGGCCGCCTGGCCATGTCAGATCAGAACAAAGTTTCAGAAATGACAGTTTCAGTCCCTGCACGTGTTTAAGCCCATTTCCGGCACTTCTAAGTCCCGTAAAGCCAACTTTAAGGCCCTAAAATGATGCCTAAACATTGTGGACATGAAACATGCTCAAAAATATGTCGGATGTTGGTTCGTTTGGTCGTACGAACGCGATGTTCGCTTAATTACGACGGAATGCGCACTAGCACGAAAAACGATCCAAATGACGCGACAAATGGATTTTTCTTATGCCAAACACTAAAATAAAATGTTTTAGTGCTTACATAAATTTTTGGATGTCCGGATGTATTCAGAACGTAAGTTATGCGTAAAAGTGCAAACTTGTGCACTTTTTGACACTTTTAGTCCCTGAATGACCCAAAAGTTTATTTTAGCACACCGAACCCCTCAAAGCTTATTTCTAAGCTATGTAAAGGATATTTATGGTATGTTTAACTTATGGCCATGTTTCGGAATGTCTGTTACAGTTCAAATTGGCATACTTTCGTAGTTTGTCAAATTTAGTCCCTGTAAGCGAATAAACTTTGATTTCACCACACCAAACCTTCCAAAACTTATATCTAAGTTATGCAAAGGTTATTTAAGGTATGTTAAGCCTATTTCACTATTTCGGAGTGTTTGTTGCATTAAACTGGTTATATCTACGCATTAGTGCGCGTATAACCTTCCAGAAAGCGATTTAGAGCTTGAAATCGAACAAGAGTTGATATGTGCAAAAGCTACACATATTTATACAAGTTCAAAGTATGAAATACAATATTTCATTGGTTTGGTATTTGTTTGATGGTCGCAGTGACCCAGGTGTTACAGCTACACCCAAATAGATCTATCACTCATGTGCCTCGGTCCTACAACGAGGATTAATGGCCTTAAGTGTTGTACCCACCACTCACATGATCTAAGTGTACCCTTCCTTAGCTGACCATACCAATTGTATTGTAAGTAATCCTTTTGTAACATGTATTTTACCCTAGTCTCTCAGACTGAATTACCCAGCTAGTCTCTCAGACTAACTCCCCAGTCTCTCAGACCAACTCCCCAGTCTCTATATTATCACCAGACGATCCCATCCCTAGTCATGAAAATCATTCACATTTCGATAATACGCATTTGTTTTGTAAAAACCGGTATATTTAATATGATTCATTTGTAAACCATTTGAGTTCCTTGAAATCCATTCGTAACATGTCTTAAAAATATGAGTTTTCGTTCATTCAAAAACTTTGTATGTTCTTGGAAAACATACTTTGTCTAAAATATGCAGTCTTAGTTCATCGAGAACTTTGTGTATTTTCTGCAAAACGTGCATATCTTTCCACCCCGAAAACATTTATAAAAATGTAAAACCGTAAAAAGGTGGGGTTATGAACTCACCTGAATTGCCTTGTGCGAAGCTAGTTAATTACGACTTCGTGATGTCGTTTCCAAGACTTGACTTGCTAGCGTGCATTCTACAATATTCCTAACACGGAATATCTTATAAGTTTCTAAGTAAACGCAGTAACTACACTACGTGTCATCGAGCTCTACCGAATCGTTAATCGAACGATTCAACGGTAAGTAGTTAACTTATCGGAAATGATTAAGTTATACTCTTTTAGTTTCGCTAAATGTCGTTAATAGTTTACTAAGTCTAGAAAGTACTTAGTTCTCGTGAGATTTAAAAAAACATATAAATATTTATATAAAAATATATAAATATTTCAGTAGAATCCCATTAGTCGCCTTGAGAAGTCGTCGTGTATGTAGTACACATATATACGAAAATAACATGTAATAACTCGTAAGCGATATATATGATATATAGTGTGCCGTTTAGGCGTTTGAAATAAATATAAAAGATATATTTATTTTACAAAAGATTCATCGAGTCATTGCATGTTTAAAATAAATAAATATATACTATATTTATTTTTATAAAAGAATTCGTTATGTTTAATAATTGAAATAAATATATAAACTATATTTATTTATAAAAGCGTCGTTGAGTTGTTGCGTTTGAAAATAAATACATAACTATATTTATTTTTATGAAATAGTTGTCGAAATTTCAAAGTTTAGATTAAATATGTGACAACTCGAGTTTCCGACACTCTTTATTCGCATTTATTGCACGTTGACTTTGACTGTTAGCTGTTGACTTGTTTGATTTGTAACGATACACGTTGTGTTAAAATGAAACGTATTATGATTATGGAATATGTTATGTGCTATATGATAAAACGTATGTGTTAATGATATAGTGTGAACCGGTTAGTAAACACTTGAACTAGTTAAGCGCTGGAAAACCTCCACAACGAATCAAGTGTGTTTCGCCGGCCCAACTGTTACGCGAAGCCCATTTAAGGCCCAGCACACTTATGCGTGTATATGTTATACGTAACAATTCCATTCGCCACATTTTAGCAAGTTAGAAAAACCCTAGAGACTTGTGACGGCAACCTAGTATCCACAGAAGATTATTCATTGATCCAAATCATCGTTTTATACTTTCCGGTTAGTTTTAATCGATTGTGGTTTGATTATCTTAAGTATTCCAATTCTCGTATATGTGTTAAGTGCTATATTCTAGTCGGTTGATTTACTTGCATGATGATAATGGTTAGGGTTGTTAGCATGCTGATGCACGTTTGAAACAGAATGATTTGTATATAACAATAATGCAAAGATCAAAAGAAACTGGATACGGTCGAGTCTTTATACTTTGAATCGATTATATGTGATTAACATGGCCTGATGTTGCAGATGATAATTGATATTATAATTTTTATGTGTAGTTGTCAAACCCACTAAGTTATTTGGTCCAATAATACCAATTATACATTCTTGGTTATAGTATATATATTCATGGGATTGACAGAAAGCATGTGATGGGTGATTTGTTTTCAAACTTGATCCTTGTGTAACGTGATGATGATGATGATGAATCTGACATTTGCTCATATGCCAATTGACTATTTAGTGAATGATTTTGATATTGGAGGTCCAATGAGAGACCTTGGTTATGCAAGTTTTGGTCCAATGAAGTTGGGAGGTGGTTGCTAGATGTCGGCCATTAGGGCTTTTAGATTTTTATGACATTGTTTATTTATTGCAGAAGCAGATCCGACGAAACACATGTGTTTCGCCGAGGGACCTAACGACGAAAGAGAAGTGTTTCGTCAAAGGGTTGCACGGCGAAACAGGGGTGTTTCGCCAACTATTGTGTTTCGCCAAATAAGTAATCAGCACAGTAACTTGAGTTAATTCTGTTAATTGTTAACTGGAATAATTAACTGCTGTTAGACGTTGAACGTGACTTGTATGATTGTGATTACGTGTTACATGCTTATATGTGAACGACTTGAACACAAACTAACTATGTATACATGCATACATTAGGACGTGATTGATTTACTTTGAGCACTTACTTAGCATACCGAGCAAACCAAGGTGAGTTCACACTCTTACCAAGGCATGGGATTCCCCGGTGGGTTGGGAATGGGATTGAATGATTACTTGTACTTACATCACCACTAGACTACTTACCACGGTCCTCGGATTGGGAAGGATGCCTGTGCCAAACTCTACGTAAAGCCTACGTACCGTCCTCGGATTGGGAAGGACTCCAGCACTAAACCTACGTAAAACCTACGTACTACCGTCCTCGGATTGGGAAGGACGCCAGCGCTAAACCTACGTACTACCGTCCTCGGAATGGGAAGGACGCCAGCGCTAAACCTACGTACTCGCTACGTACTGTCCTCGGTTGGGAAGGGCACTTACGTAAAACCTACGTAAAAATTATACTTACTACTATCCTCGGATTGGGAAGGATACTTATGGTTACGAATAGTCTAGTGGATATACAACATGGGAAGCCCCCACCAATAGAACGTACTATCGGCCCAGTAGAGCCACATGTTACATACGAACTTACTATTACGCATTTACTTTCTGTGAACTCGCTCAACTAGTTGTTGACCCTCTGTTACATGCCTTGCAGGTCGTTAGTTACATGGAGCTTGCACAGGGAGGAGCTGGTCGTTGTGGACTTGGATTGTGATTGTTACGATAAACACTTTATGACATTTCATACTTTATTTTGTTGGGTTTTATTCATACGCTTCCGCTAAACAGTGATAACCTACGTTTATTTTGGACACCTTTCATATTGGTGGTTAAATGGCATTTACTTTTATATATTAATTACATGTTCAATATGATTGGTGGCTTGATCCTGGTCAGTCACGCCTCCAAGCGGTGATACTCCGCGAGTGGATTTTGGGGGTGTGACAGATTGGTATCAGAGCCATTGGTTATAGAGAACTTGGTTTTAATAGGGGGAAAACGTTTTTATTAAAACCAGACTATAACCAGTACAGTGCTCAACGATCCACAACGACGCTTCGCTCCACATGCAAGACTTAACATCCTAGGTAATAAGGTTATGTTTATTGCCTACATGCTAGAATTACATAGAACTTTGCTCGTGGTATGCTTAGATTACATTGCTCACTATTTGTTATTGCATGAGAACACTTGTGTGCTCACTCTCTTCTGTCATCGCACTATTCGCGAACCTCTCTCACTTATGTTATCTTTACTATGAAGATCATGTCTGGACGTATCAACATGACCCAGGACCAGTTGACGGCCCTCATTAACGAACGAGTTACCGCGGCGGTTGCAGCCGCTCAAGCAGGAGGTATACCCTGCAGTTACAACTCACGCTAGGATCCTTAGATCCTACATTCTTAAACCAACTCTTGTGTTTAACCTTACTCTGATTCTTACACAACAGGTCAGCCACCTGTTTGCACTTTCAAAACTTTCATGGACTGTCGTCCAACTACTTTCAGCGGCACTGAAGGAGCCGTAGGCCTTCTCCATTGGTTCGAGAAGCTAGAGTTTGTGTTCGAAATGTGTGAATGCCCTGAGGCACGCAGGGTGAAATATGCTACCGGTACTCTCGAGGGTTTAGCCCTCACCTGGTGGAAAGCACAGGTCCAAATACTAGGGTTGGTTGCTGCTAACGCCACCCCATGGAACAATTTCAAAGAGATGATCAAGGAAGAATACTGCAGTCGTGATGACATACATAAGCTGGAAGTTGAGTTCTTCAACCTCAAGATGACAGGGTCTGAAATTGAGGCGTATACAAAGAGATCGAATGAGCTTGCATTACTGTGTCCTACTTTGGTGGACAAGCGTATCGAACTTTATCTTAAGGGTCTGGTGCCAGAGATCCAAAGCCATGTGACTTCCGCCAATCATGCCACCTACCAGCAGGTTGTTCAGTTGGCTCACCGTCTCACTGATCAAGCGGTGGAGCAGAACAGGTTGCCTAAACGCATCAACGCTACAACTACCGCTACTACTTCAGTTACTCCTGCTACTCCCAGTGACAACAAGAGAAAATGGGAGGGGGACTCCAGTAAAGGTTCAGCTTCAGTTCAGTCCCAAGTTCAGCAGCGAAAGACTGACAATTATCAGAGCCCTAGTCAGCAATCTTCGGGTAGTCACAAGCAGGGCGGTTATCGAGGGAACCTCCCAAGGTGCAACAACTGCAACATGCACCACAGTGGCCAGTGTAACAAGGTACGTTGTCAAAGGTGTTTCAGGGTGGGCCATGAGGCCAAGGATTGTAGGAGCCCACAGCCTGTAAATCAAAATCAGCAGCAGCAGCAAGCACAGCAGAATCAACAACAGGGCAATAAGGGGTGTTTTCAGTGTGGCGCTGAAGGTCACTACAAAAGACACTGCCCTCAGCTAAACCGAAACCAGAACAACAACAACAACAACCAGGGCAATGGGAACAACAACGGGGGAAACAACAATGATGGGAACAACGGCGCTAGGGGATGAGCCTTCGTGATTGGGCAGAGTGATGCCAGGAATGATCCCAACGTGGTTATGGGTAAGTTTCTTCTCGATGACTTTTATGTTACTGTACTATTTGATACGGGTGCGGATACCAGTTATATGTCCCTGAAAGTTAGTCAAATGCTTAAGCGCGCACCAACACTTTTGAACACTAAACATGTCGTAGAGTTAGCTAACGATAAAAGTTTAGAGGCCACGCACATAGTTCAAGGTTGTAATCTTATCCTCGCTGGTCAAACTTTCTCCATCGATCTCATTCCTATAACTCTGAGTAGTTTCGACATTGTCATCGGTATGGATTGGTTATCCCAACAGCAAGCAGAGATCCTATGCAAGGAGAAGATCATTCGTATTCCCCGTTCTGGTAGAGAACCTCTCGAAGTTCAAGGCGACAAGAGTGGTGTCGTGAGCGGCATCATTACTTTCTTGAAGGCTCAGAAGTGTTTACGAAAGGGCCACACAGCTGTTTTAGCTCTCGTTACGGATACATCGAAGAAAGAGAAAAAGATTGAGGATATTCCAGTAGTACGCGACTATCCTCAAGTGTTTCCTGAAGAGTTACCTGGGTTACCGCCTCATCGCCAGGTCGAATTTCAGGTCGAGCTCGCTCCAGGAGCAGCACCTATAGCTCGAGCACCTTATCGCTTAGCTCCAACTGAACGGGAAGAACTGTCTAAGCAACTGCAAGAACTCTTGGAAAAGGGTTTCATACGTCCTAGCTCTTCGCCTTGGGGAGCTCCAGTACTATTTGTAAAGAAGAAGGACGGTACCTTCCGCATGTGTATAGACTACCGTGAACTGAACAAGGTGACTGTGAAGAATCGTTATCCTCTTCCACGCATCGACGATTTATTCGACCAGTTACAAGGGTCGAGCTATTACTCGAAGATTGATCTAAGGTCAGGATATCATCAACTGAGAGTCCGGGATGAGGACGTCTCCAAGACAGCGTTCAGAACACGCTACGGCCACTACGAGTTTCTGGTCATGCCTTTCGGGTTAACGAACGCGCCTGCGGTATTCATGGATCTTATGAACAGGGTTTGCAAACCTTACCTCGATAAGTTCGTCATTGTTTTCATCGACGACATCCTGATCTATTCGAAGAGTCGGGAGGAACATGAGCAGCACTTACGACTTATTTTGGAACTTCTTCGAACGGAACAGCTATACGCTAAGTTTTCAAAATGCGACTTCTGGCTTCGTGAAGTCCACTTCTTAGGCCACGTGGTAAACAAGGATGGGATTCATGTCGATCCATCCAAGGTGGATTCGATCAAGAACTGGCCTGCACCCCGCACACCAACAGAAATACGCCAATTCTTGGGTTTGGCGGGTTATTACAGAAGATTCATCAAAGACTTCTCAAAGATTGCTCAGCCGCATACACTACTGACACAGAAAGGTGTTGTTTACCGTTGGGGTAATGCACAGGAAACAGCGTTCCAACACTTAAAGGATAGACTCTGTAGCGCACCTATCCTCTCATTGCCTGAAGGCATGGAAGATTTCGTAGTCTACTGCGACGCATCTATCCAAGGTCTTGGATGTGTATTGATGCAAAGGGGTAAAGTCATTGCTTATGCTTCACGCTAACTTAAGATTCACGAACGGAATTACACAACACACGATTTAGAGCTGGGAGCGGTTGTTTTTGCACTTAAGATATGGCGACACTACCTGTACGGCACCAAATGTGCTATCTACACTGACCACAGAAGCCTCGAACATATATTCAAACAGAAGGAACTGAATATGCGACAACGACGATGGGTCGAACTACTAAACGACTACGAATGCTCAATCAGGTACCACCCAGGCAAAGCCAATGTTGTGGCTGACGCCCTCAGTCGAAAGGACACCGTGCCTAAGCGCGTGCGAGCTTTACAACTCACTATACAGTCTAGTCTTCCTTCTCAGATACGAGATGCTCAGGTAGAAGCATTGAAACTAGAAAATGTCAGGGCTGAAGCCCTACGTGGCTCAAGACAACGTTTAGAACAAAAGGAAGATGGTGCTTACTACGTCACAGGACGCATTTGGGTTCCACTTGATGGCAACTTACGTGAGCTAGTAATGGATGAAGCTCATAAGTCTCGCTACTCGGTACATCCTGGTGCGGATAAAATGTACCACGATATCAAAACTACATACTGGTGGCCTAGCATGAAGGCCCACATAGCCACATACGTTAGCAAATGCTTGACTTGTGCGAGAGTCAAGGCAGAATATCAGAAACCGTCAGGACCACTCCAACAACCTGAGATACCACAATGGAAATGGGAGCAAATTTCCATGGATTTTGTTACTGGCCTACCTAGATCTCAGCGCGGAAATGATACTATTTGGGTGATCGTGGATCGACTCACAAAGTCTGCTCACTTCTTGGCTATCAAAGAAACAGACAAGTTCTCTACCTTAGCAGACATTTACTTAAAAGAAGTGGTCTCGAGGCACGGAGTGCCCACCTCCATCATCTCTGATCGTGACGCACGTTTTACTTCAGAACTGTGGCAAGCAATGCATAAATCTTTTGGCTCTCGTTTAGACATGAGCACAGCGTATCATCCTCAGACCGATGGGCAGTCTGAGCGCACTATTCAAACTCTAGAAGACATGCTTCGGGCGTGCGTAATTGACTTTGGCAATGGTTGGGAGAAACATCTGCCACTTGTGGAATTTTCATACAATAACAGCTACCACACCAGCATTAAAGCTGCTCCATTCGAGGCATTGTACGGGCGTAAATGCCGGTCACCTCTCTGTTGGGCAGAGGTGGGAGATAGTCAAATCACAGGTCCAGAAATGGTAGTTGATACTACAGAAAAGATTGCTCAAATACGACAACGCATGGCGGCAGCTCGTGACCGTCAGAAAGCATACGCTGATAAAGACAGGAAACTACTCGAATTCCAGGTTGGGGATCGAGCGCTACTTAAAGTTTCACCCTGGAAGGGTGTGGTTCGTTTTGGCAAACGAGGCAAGCTCAATCCGCGTTATGTCGGACCTTTCGAAGTTACAGAGAAAATAGGCAAAGTGGCCTACAGACTGAACTTACCACCTGAACTCAGTGCAGTTCACAACGTCTTTCACGTGTCGAATATGAAGAAGTGTACGTCAGATGAGACCCACATAGTTCCCTTGAAGGAACTCACTATCGACGAGCGGTTGCACTTCGTCGAGGAACCTGTTGAAATCACGGACCGGGATGTTAAGGTCCTCAAGAACACGAGAATCCCTCTTGTACGAGTTCGTTGGAACTCCCGCCGCGGCCCAGAGTTCACCTGGGAGCGTGAAGATCAAATGGAACTCAAATATCCCCAGTTATTCGGAACCAATGCAACTACTACTGAGGCTGAAGCTACTACTGCAGAATTTCGGGACGAAATTCCAAATCAACGGGGGGATGATGTGACACCCCAGGAAAACCAGTAAACAATACAACTTATCTAGCTTCCTCAGTAACTGCATGCTAAATTTCGGGACGAAATTTCTTTCAAGTTGGGGATAATGTGACAACTCGAGTTTCCGACACTCTTTATTCGCATTTATTGCACGTTGACTTTGACTGTTAGCTGTTGACTTGTTTGATTTGTAACGATACACGTTGTGTTAAAATGAAACGTATTATGATTATGGAATATGTTATGTGCTATATGATAAAACGTATGTGTTAATGATATAGTGTGAACCGGTTAGTAAACACTTGAACTAGTTAAGCGCTGGAAAACCTCCACAACGAATCAAGTGTGTTTCGCCGGCCCAACTGTTACGCGAAGCCCATTTAAGGCCCAGCACACTTATGCGTGTATATGTTATACGTAACAATTCCATTCGCCACATTTTAGCAAGTTAGAAAAAACCCTAGAGACTTGTGACGGCAACCTAGTATCCACAGAAGATTATTCATTGATCCAAATCATCGTTTTATACTTTCCGGTTAGTTTTAATCGATTGTGGTTTGATTATCTTAAGTATTCCAATTCTCGTATATGTGTTAAGTGCTATATTCTAGTCGGTTGATTTACTTGCATGATGATAATGGTTAGGGTTGTTAGCATGCTGATGCACGTTTGAAACAGAATGATTTGAATATAACAATAATGCAAAGATCAAAAGAAACTGGATACGGTCGAGTCTTTATACTTTGAATCGATTATATGTGATTAACATGGCCTGATGTTGCAGATGATAATTGATATTATAATTGTTGTGTGTAGTTGTCAAACCCACTAAGTTATTTGGTCCAATAATACCAATTATACATTCTTGGTTATAGTATATATATTCATGGGATTGACAGAAAGCATGTGATGGGTGATTTGTTTTCAAACTTGATCCTTGTGTAACGTGATGATGATGATGATGAATCTGACATTTGCTCATATGCCAATTGACTATTTAGTGAATGATTTTGATATTGGAGGTCCAATGAGAGACCTTGGTTATGCAAGTTTTGGTCCAATGAAGTTGGGAGGTGGTTGCTAGATGTCGGCCATTAGGGCTTTTAGATTTTTATGACATTGTTTATTTATTGCAGAAGCAGATCCGACGAAACACATGTGTTTCGCCGAGGGACCTAACGACGAAAGAGAAGTGTTTCGTCAAAGGGTTGCACGGCGAAACAGGGGTGTTTCGCCAACTATTGTGTTTCGCCAAATAAGTAATCAGCACAGTAACTTGAGTTAATTCTGTTAATTGTTAACTGGAATAATTAACTGCTGTTAGACGTTGAACGTGACTTGTATGATTGTGATTACGTGTTACATGCTTATATGTGAACGACTTGAACACAAACTAACTATGTATACATGCATACATTAGGACGTGATTGATTTACTTTGAGCACTTACTTAGTATACCGAGCAAACCAAGGTGAGTTCACACTCTTACCAAGGCATGGGATTCCCCGGTGGGTTGGGAATGGGATTGAATGATTACTTGTACTTACATCACCACTAGACTACTTACCACGGTCCTCGGATTGGGAAGGATGCCTGTGCCAAACTCTACGTAAAGCCTACGTACCGTCCTCGGATTGGGAAGGACACCAGCACTAAACCTACGTAAAACCTACGTACTACCGTCCTCGGATTGGGAAGGACGCCAGCGCTAAACCTACGTACTACCGTCCTCGGATTGGGAAGGACGCCAGCGCTAAACCTACGTACTCGCTACGTACTGTCCTCGGTTGGGAAGGGCACTTACGTAAAACCTACGTAAAAATTATACTTACTACTATCCTCGGATTGGGAAGGATACTTATGGTTACGAATAGTCTAGTGGATATACAACATGGGAAGCCCCCACCAATAGAACGTACTATCGGCCCAGTAGAGCCACATGTTACATACGAACTTACTATTACGCATTTACTTTCTGTGAACTCGCTCAACTAGTTGTTGACCCTCTGTTACATGCCTTGCAGGTCGTTAGTTACATGGAGCTTGCACAGGGAGGAGCTGGTCGTTGTGGACTTGGATTGTGATTGTTACGATAAACACTTTATGACATTTCATACTTTATTTTGTTGGGTTTTATTCATACGCTTCCGCTAAACAGTGATAACCTACGGTTATTTTGGACACCTTTCATATTGGTGGTTAAATGGCATTTACTTTTATATATTAATTACATGTTCAATATGATTGGTGGCTTGATCCTGGTCAGTCACGCCTCCAAGCGGTGATACTCCGCGAGTGGATTTTGGGGGTGTGACAAAATATAACAACTATCTTTATTGTCGGAAATAGTATCCGAATTATCGTTTTCGTAAGTTGTAAAGTGCCGTTGTAAAACAAACATTCATTTGTATTTGTGTTTTTATTAAAGTTTCTCGGATTCCATAGGTTTCGTCCTTTAATAAAACGCGTTGTATATTTCGGGTTTTCTCGAAAAACGGGCAGAGTTTCCTCTGTTTTTTGACGCCCCCGACAACACAAGTTGTCATTATTTATTCAAAATTCAATCAAGTTTCAACAATATTTTGTATAATCAATCTATATAACCAAGATAACAAAAAAAAATTCAAATACTTTTAACTAATAGTTCATCGATTGTTCGGTTTGTGAGCTCGTTCACGTAAGATTAAATCTATATTAAAACACAAATATTAAACGCGTCATTAATTTTTACCAAGTCTTCATGCCGAAACGTCGAGTGAGCTGACTGAGTTGACCGAGTCAACTGGGTTGACTCCTGTGGACTGAGTTGACCGAGTTAACTCGGTTGACCGAGTTGACCCGAACTGTATTAGAATCAAAGCTCGAACCCACTGACCCGAATCTGAACCCGGACTGCGCCTGAACCGAATCTGAACCCATTGACTCCCGAACAAACTCGTGGTTGTCCCGAGTAGAACCCAAAAACCCGACACAAATCTGACCCGCAACCCGAGACGTCACCCGAACCACAGTTTTACCCAAAACCAAAATCTGAACCGTAACAAAGCTTGAATCCAAACCTGGAGTCACCTGAATAAAACCCGAAACACTTACCAAACATCATCATCTTCAAGACTCACAGAAGCTTGTCGGAGGGAAACCAGGACCGCCGCCGCTCACGGCGGCGCTGCCTTCGCCGTCGTCGCAGCTCGTCGGAGATGGTGGCCGACAGCACCTACCTCGTCTCTTTGATTCTCTCCTTCTGATGCTCCTTCTCTCGGGTTTCTCTCTAGAATAGCAGGTTGTGCGTGAACATGGATACAAGAAGGTGTAGATGAGTTGGAGGTTGAAAGTGTCGAGAGGGGGGGGCGTGTCGCCGGCCAGAAACGCCTCCGGCAACCGGCTCTGGTTTGGGTTACCGAGAATCACAGAGGGAGAGGGGAGTAGGGAAGATGAAGTTCTGCATATTTTGTTTGTGTGTGTGTATATAGAGAGATGGGGAGGATAACTTATATAGAGATCTTGTAAGATTGTGTAGATCTTGTACAGATTTAGGTAAGATTTTATTTTGTAATATTTTGCAAGATTTGAAAAGATTTTATAAGATTTAGTAGAGATTTTGTAGATTTTGATAGGATTTAGTTGTAGGTTTAGCTTGTGGGTTTTGGGCTTGGGCCCAAGGCCCACAAGCGCAATCCCTGTGTTTAAGCGGCCCGTAAATCCTACGAGACCCGTTATCAAAACCCGAAATCACCGTAGCCTAGTAAAATAATATTTCAGTGTTAAAAACGTGTAAAAATAATGTCGGTGTCCGTCGTAGTCGCGTTCGTGCGTCGATAACGGTAATAATCGCGAAAAATTATATCGTTGCCGTCTTTAATCCGTTTCTCGATCCGGTTTCGACTGTAGTTACAAAAATTTTATTACGGAGCTAAATATAGCGTAAAATGTAAGTTTCGAAGGTGACAGGCGTCTCCATCGCTTCCGTTTCGTTGTCGATGCGTTTCCTGCTATCGCGTTTTTAGTTCACGTTTGCGTTTGTGTCGCACGGAAGCCCAAATAAATTCAAAAAATTAAACTCATAAATATAAAATACTCGTAGAAAATCCGTATTTTTCAGCGTTGTCAGTATTTCATTCGGTTTCAGTCCGTTGTCGTTTGATGTTCTGCAGATTCCACGCGAATCTTCATAGCGTACTGTAAAGTCGGATAAACGTTCCTAGGCACTCCAAAGGCCTAATTAAGTTAATTTATGCTGTAAACACTATTCATTACCACGATAATTACCTGTTAATCACGTAATTAAGAGCCGTAAATCACCGGTTGTCACATGCGGCACTGTATGTATGGTTGGTGGTGACTGTTGCATTTGTTGCACAAAGGTGCATTGCCAACATACTGCTTCTTTGCTGGTGGTTGTACAGGCTGATTTGGAGCTGTCTGGTTAGTCTGTGCCACCACAGTGAAGTTCTTGGAAGCCTTATGCTTCCTTGACTTCTTAGAAGACTCAGCTTTCTTACCCTTTTGTTTCTCATTCTTGTTGGACTATTTCTTGTCACCCTTCCGATGGAGTTTACCTTTCTTGACTTGAGAGACAGTCAAGGTAGCAGCAAGATCGATGGCCTGTCAGACAGTATTAGGGTTGCTGCCAGTGACGATATCCTGAACAGGATCTGGCAAAAATGTCGATGTATTTCTCAATCGCCTTATCCAAAGGCGTGACCATCGTTGGGCATAACAAGCTCACCTCCTCATATCTGTCGGTATATGCACGGTGTTCACCAATGTCTTGCTTTAGGTCATGGAACTCATTTTTGAGCGCCCTCTGCTCGTGATAAGGGCATAACTCTTTCATCATCAGAGCCTAAGTTCCTCCCATGTTTGACCCATAGCAACATCAGCACCTCTATCTCTCATCACTCTGTTCCACCACGTGAGCGCCCTCTTTTGAAACACACTAAAAAAAAACTCGACTTTACGATTGTCAGGACACTGAACATGGTGAAAAGTACTCTCAAGACTCTCAAACCACTGTAGGAGACCAGTTGCTCCTTTAGAACCACTAAACTTGAGCGGTTGAGCCAAGTTAAACTGTTTAAAGTGGCACGGAGCAGGTTCCTTATTGTTGTTGTTGGCTTGGTTAATTTGAGTAATGAGATTTGGTAGCATAGCAGTCATCTGCTGCGCTATGATAGTTGCCAGTTCGGCGTCAGGTTATTGTACGTTTCATCGAGGAGGCATTCTAAAAGAGGAAAACTTGAGAGAAAACGAGTGAGATGAATGTTGGATAATCAAAATGAGATGTCATTAATATGGACAAAAAGTAAGGATGGTGGTCATTCATTCGTTATGTGACAACTGGCATTTTTCGTGTAATTTCCGTACAATGTGAATAGTGTTTTATATTATATGATTGTGCATTTTGAACTTATGATGTGTATGATTTCATGGATTACCTTTAAAGAACTCACAAAAACATTTCGTGATGCATGATACTTATTTTTATTGGTCGCGACTCGAAACAGTTTAGATAGTGCACAGAACGAAACTAGCACACTATTTAGATAAACTAGTAGTACTGACAGGAGTTCAGTACTCAGACAGACAACATGTTTAGGACACAGATTGAGTCCTAGAACCAAAACTACACTAAACATCATGTGAGAAGTCAAGGGTTTATGTTACTGCTTTCTGAGACACAAACAAACACTAGAAACTGCCCGAAACTAGCTAAAACAGCATAATTCAGCAAAACTTCAGCATTTTTCAGCTTATGTAGTAATAAGAAATAACTCCAGAATATTCAAAATAGCTTAAAAGGTGTTGAAAACATTATCACGACATAATAACACAATACGCCATACAAGTTACTAATGATTGATCCTTTAAGCGATCCGATAACCAAACGAACACCCGAACACCACTAGACACATCCTATGAACTAGTTAACAATATTTTGGCATCATAATACTAGTTTACGACATCGAACACCCTCCTACACATAAGAATCTCTAACACACTTAACACCTTAACTAACCATCCTTACTTCACATCGAATAGCACTTAACAAAATTTCAAACTAATCAACACCCCCTTCCTAACCGTCCCCATGGGACCCCCACCCCCTAACGGTGTTGACTAAAGTGCTTTGATGGTCAAAGATGCTATTTAGATATCCAAAAGGTAATTAGTTAGAGGGAAGTTATAAACCATAAGGTAATAAACCTTATCTCACCATTTAACCTCCATCATTCTCATTATCATAACAACATCACTCATCTCCTTCCTCTCTCCCCTACCTTCGGCCGAAGACCACCCCCACCCCCCATCTTCTTTTTCATTCAACTCCTAGAAATTCTAAGGCTCTTACAAGGTGTATCAAGGCTTTCTAAGAAGGTGTCAAGTGTTGGAAATTGAAGGACCTCATTAGGGAGCTTTTAACCATCATCTTTGTTGTGACAACTCGAGTTTCCGACTTTCACTTTCGCATTTATTACACGATGACTTTGACTGTTAGTTGTTGACTTGTTAATGATAAAATGTATTATGATGGTTATATGTATATGTGTTAATGATATAACGCGAACCTGTTAGTAAATACTTTAACTAGTTAAGTCCTGTATTATCTTCACGAATCAACTCAACGAAACAAGCCGATTCGCCGGCCCAAAGCCCAGCCGAGGGCCCAACATGTTACAATTCTATTTTATAACTGATAGGTTGCATTAGTTGGGCAGTTTAGCAAACCCTAAAAACACATTCTCTCTCTCTCGCTCACCTTGAAAACTGACGGCAAGCGTGTGTCCCCGGAACCCACTAGATCAATCAAGTTGTTGCCTCGTTCGTTCGGTTAGTGTTAATCTTTATCGGATTGTTGAATATATGATTATGATGCTCTGAGTTGCTATGCATGTTATATGGTATTAGAGTTGCATGTTAATAAATTAATGATGAAAAACAATGATTCTAAACTGTTAAATGTGACGGTCATGATCTGGCATGTTGGAACTAGGGTTCTTAATAAATGATATGTACTATAATACTATGGTTATAATGATATGATATTCTATTATGTGAAGTGACTAAAGTGCAGCCAAATGGATAAGGGTTACTTTAAATTGTCGGCCATAACTCTCACATAGTCATGTGCTTGTTTATGTATTTTATATTGATAGATCATGATCAACTTATCATATGAATTATTATGATAGAATGATTAATATTAAATGATTGGATGTTATTTTGAAATGTTGCTAGTGGACCGATTTTAAATGAATAAATGCATGTGATCAGGAGCCATGTGATGGTTCATAGGAATATGTAAATTATAAAGTTTGATCAACATGTGTCGATAGTTTGAGTTTGGCGGCTATTACGATTTATCTTGGTTCAATAAAATGATTACATGATGGGATGGTTGGTCGATTGAATCTTTATTAGATAACTGTTAACATACATAAGGTGTTCTGTTGTTGATGATGATATTGTTATGACAAAACCGACATGGCGAAACACATTGTGTTTCGCCGAGACTAGTTATGACGAAACAAGAGTGATTCGTCGAAGGGGCTCACGGCGAAACAAAGGGTGTTTCGCCGAGTTGGGTAATTTGCACAATAACTGTTCTGTTAAAACTTAACTGGGTTAGTTAACTGCTGTTAGATGCTATGCTTGACTTGTATGATCATGAATACGTGCAATGTGCTACTTAGTGATTATTGATGCGTTGTCCACTATGATTATACTTACGTGCCAACTTCGTGAATACAAACTGATTATGTATACGTGCATACTTTAGGACGTGATTGATTAACTGTGAGCATACTTAACATACCGAGCAAACCAAGGTGAGTTCACACTAGCCAAGGCATGGGATTCCCAAGGGTTGGGAATGGGATTGGATAACTACTCATACAACAATTAAACTGATTACTACTGTCCTCGGATTGAAGGGCACGTACGTAAAACCTACGTACAGATTATACTTACTACTGTCCTCGGATTGAAGGGCACGTACGTAAAGCCTACGTACACGATCTTAAGACCATCACCTCTATCAAAGGAAGTCCCTCAATTATCGACTTAATCGCCGAGGCCTAGGGCGAGCGGGTCATTAGTTAATAGCGCTATTAGGTTTAACAAACCTCACACCGTGCCAGTCGGACGGGCGTGTACTAATGGACTATGGGCAAAGGGTCAATGCTGATAGACATTGACTTAGGGCACATCTTATATTTTCGTAGCAGTCGATACGCGTGGTCTTGTAACACATGGGAAGCCCCCACTAATCATCGCACGCATGCCTGGACTGGCAGCAAGGATTAACGCGATACATGGTTACAAAACGAATATATACAATTTATGAAATGAATACTTTAACCAAACAACTACCTGTGAACTCGCTCAACTTTGTTGTTGATTCGTGTCTACATGCCTTGCAGGTCATTAGGTACCCATGGAGCTTGGACAGGGAGGAACGATCGTTGTGGGACATGGCGATGTGTGCCATGCTTTAATCATTACTTTACCTCATATTAATTACTTGCTATGGGTTTTACAAATTATGCTTCCGCTAACACTTAACTATGCTTTGGTTTTTGAACACCTTTCATATTGGTTGGTTGAATTATGTTTACTTACATGCTTGTTCAATATGATTGGTGGCTTGATCCTGGTCAGTCACGCCTCCAAGCGGTGATACTCCGCGTGTGGATTTTGGGGGTGTGACAGATTGGTATCAGAGCCATTGGTTATAGAGAACTCGGTTTTAATAAAGGAAAACGTTTTTGTTAAAACCAGACTATAACCTGTACAGTGCTCAACGATCCACAACGACGCCTCGCTCCACGTGCAAGACTCAACATTCTAGGTAATATGGTATATGTTTTATTGCCTACTTGCTAGAATTACATAGAACTTTGTTCCTGGTATGCGTAGATACACATAACTCCTATTGCTTGAGAATACTTGTGTGCTCACTCTCTTCTGTCATTGTACTTTCACGAACCACTCTCACTTCTCTCACTCATGTTCTCCTTGATATCAAGATCATGAGCAGACACGTTAACCTAACTCAAGCCCAGTTGGCGGCTTCGATCACTGAACAACTTACCGCAGCACTCGCAGCTGCCCAGGCAGGAGGTGTAACCTGCCATCACCACTTACTCTAGGATCTTTAGATCCTACTCTCGTAAACCAACACTCGTGCTCAAGTATGTTTACTCTTACGCACACGACAGGTCAACATGCTCAGCCACCTGTGTGCACCTTCAAGACTTTTATGGACTGTTGTCCTACTACTTTCAGTGGCACTGAAGGGGCCGTTGGACTCCCCCATTGGTTTGAAAAGCTCGAATCGGTCTTCGAAATGTGTGAATGCCCTGAGGCTCGTAGGGTGAAGTATGCCACTGGTACTCTCGAAGGCACTACGCTAACTTGGTGGAACGCGCAAGTTCAGATGCTGGGGCTGGCGGCTGCTAATGCCACTCCATGGAATGATTTTAAGGAACTGATCAAACGTGAATACTGTAGTCGTGATGACATCCACAAGCTGGAAGTGGAGTTCTTTAACCTGAAGACGACGGGGTCAGAGATAGAAGCGTACACGAAACGATCCAACGAACTGGCAGTGTTATGCCCAACTATGGTGGATCCTCCCATCAAGCGCATTGAGCTTTACCTCAAATGCTTTGTACCAGAGATTCAAAGTCATGTGACTTCTGCTAACCTTGCTACTATTCAAGATGTTACTTGTCTTGCTCATCGTCTCACAGACCAGACAGTGGAACAGAACAAGCTGCCTAAACGCATTGGTGCTACTGCTACTACTACTTCTGCCATTCCCAATGACAACAAGCAAAAATGGGATGGAACCTCCAGCAAGGGTTCAACTTCGGTTCAATCCCAGGCACAGCAACGAAAGACAGATAATTACCAGAGCCCTAGTCAGCAGTCTTCTGGTAGTCAAGGGCAGGGTGGATATTGAGGAAATCACCCAAAGTGCAACAGATGCAACAGGCACCACAGTGGTCAGTGCAACAGGGGTCGTTGCCAGAGGTGTCTCAAAATGGGTTATGAAGCTAAGGATTGCAGGAGCTCGCGACCTGCGAATCAGAACCAACAACAACAACCAACGGCACCACAGAACCAGTAGCGACAGCGAGGTAACATGGGATGCTTTCAGTGTGGTGCTGAAGGCCACTTTAAGCGGAACTGCCCTCAGTTAAACCAGAATTAGAATAACAACAACAATAATCAGGGCAACGGGAATAACAAAGGGGGTAATAACGACGGCAATGGTACCAGGGGTCGAGCGTTCGTGATTAGTCAGGGCGACGCAAGGAATGATCCTAACGTGGTGATGGACTTTCCTTATCGATTTCATTCCTATAGTTCTGGGTAGTTTTGACAACGTCATTGGGATGGATTGGTTATCCCAACAGCAAGAAGAGATCCTATGCAAAGAGAAGATTGTTCGTATTCCCCGTTCTGATAAAGAACCTCTCGAAGTTCAAGGCGACAAGAGTGGTGTCGTGAGTGGCATCATCTCCTTCTTGAAGGCACATAAGTGTTTGCGAAAGGGCCATACAGCTATTTTAGCACTCGTTACAGATACATCGACGAAAGAGAAGAAGTTAGAGGATATTTTCTGTTGTACGCGACTTTCCTCAAGTTTTTCCTGAAGAGTTACCGGGTTACCGCCTCATCGTCAGGTCGAATTTCAGATCGAGCTAGCTCCAGGAGCAGCACCCATAGCTCGAGCACCATATCGCTTAGCTCCAACTGAACTGGAAGAACTGTCTAAGCAACTGCAAGAACTCTTGGAAAAGGGTTTCATACGTCCTAGCTCTTCACCCTGGGGAGCTCCAATATTATTTGTGAAGAAGAAAGACGGTACCTTCCGCATGTGTATAGACTACCGCGAACTGAACAAGGTGACTGTGAAGAATCGCTATCCTCTTCCACGCATCGATGACTTATTCGACCAGTTGCAAGGGTCGAGCTATTACTCGAATATTGATCTGAGGTCAGGAATACCAACAACTGAGAGTCCGGGATGAGGACGTCTCCAAGACAGCATTCAGAACTCGCTACGGCCATTACGAGTTCTTGGTCATGCCATTCGGGTTAACAAACGCACCGGCGGTTTTCATGGACCTTATGCACAGGGTGTGCAAACCTTATCTTGACAAGTTTGTCATTGTATTCATCGACGACATCTTGATTTACTCAAAGAGTCAGGAGGAACACGAACAGCATCTACGACTCATTTTGGAACTCCTTCGAACAGAACAGCTGTACGCCAAGTTTTCAAAATGTGATTTCTGGCTTCGCGAAGTCCATTTCTTAGGCCATGTGGTAAACAAGGATGGGATTCATGTTGATCCATCCAAGGTAGACTCGATCAAGAACAGGCCTGCACCTCGCACACCAACCGAAATACGCCAATTCTTGGGTTTGGCGGGTTATTACAGACGGTTATTCAAAGACTTCTTAAAGATTGCACAGCCGCTTACGCTACTGACACAGAAAGGTGTTGCTTACCGTTGGGGTAATACACAGGAAACAGCGTTTCAACACTTAAAGGATAGACTCTGTAGCGCACCTATCCTTTCATTGCCAGAGGGCACAGACGACTTCGTAGTTTATTGCGACGCATCTATTCAGGGTCTTGGTTGTGTATTGATGCAGCGGGATAAAGTTATAGCCTACGCCTCACGCCAACTCAAAGTTCATGAAAAGAACTACACCACACACGATGTAGAGCTGGGAGCTGTTGTCTTTGCGCTCAAGATATGGCGACATTACCTGTACGGTACTAAGTGCACCATCTACACCGATCACAGGAGTCTCGAGTTTATATTCAAGCAGAAAGAATTGAACATGCGACAACGTAGATGGGGCGAACTACTGAACGATTACGAATGTGCTATAAAGTACCATCCGGGCAAAGCCAATGTGGTGGCCGACGCCCTCAGTCGAAAGGATACTACACCTAGACGTGTACGAGCGTTGCAACTCACTATTCAGTCTAGCCTTCCTTCTCAGATAGGAGATGCTCAGGTAGAAGCATTGAAACCAGAAAACGTTAGGGCTGAAGCTTTACGCGGTTCAAGATAACGGCTGGAACAAAAGGCAGACGGCACCTACTATGTAACAGGACGCATATGGGTCCCACTCTATGGTAACTTACGCGAGTTTGTAATGGATGAAGCTCATAAGTCTCGCTACTCAGTACATCCTGGTTCGGATAAGATGTACCACGACTTGAAAACTACATATTGGTGGCCTAGCATGAAAGCTCACATAGCCACTTACGTTAGCAAGTGCTTGACTTGTGCGAGAGTTAAAGCGGAATATCAGAAACCATCAGACCCACTCCAACAACCTGAGATACCACAATGGAAATGGGAACAAATTTCCATGGATTTTGTTACTGGCCTACCTAGATCTCAGCGCGGAAATGATACTATTTGGGTGATCGTGGATCGACTCACAAAGTCTGCTCACTTCTTGGCTATCAAGGAAACGGATAAGTTCTCCACTCTAGCAGACGTATATCTTAAGGAAGTTGTCTCGAGGCACGGGGTGCCCATCTCTATTATCTCTGATCGTGATGCACGTTTTACTTCAGAACTGTGGCAAACAATGCACAAATCTTTTGGCTCTCGTTTAGACATGAGCACAGCTTATCACCCTCAGATGGATGGACAGTCTGAGCGCACTATTCAAACTCTAGAAGACATGCTTCGTGCATGTGTAATCGATTTCGGCAACGGCTGGGAAAAACATCTCCCATTAGTGGAGTTCTCATACAACAACAGTTACCACACCAGCATTAAAGCCGCTCCATTCGAGGCATTGTACGGGCGTAAATGCCGGTCACCTCTTTGTTGGGCAGAGGTGGGTGATAGTCAAATCACAGGTCCAGAACTAGTAGTTGATACTACAGAAAAGATTGCTCAAATACGACAACGCATGGCGGCAGCTCGTGACCGTCAGAAAGCATACGCTGATAAGGACAGGAAACCACTCGAGTTCCAGGTTGGAGATCGAGTACTACTCAAAGTTTCACCCTGGAAGGGTGTTGTTCATTTTGGCAAACGAGGAAAGCTCAATCCACGATACGTTGGACCATTCGAAGTCATAGAAAAAATAGGCAAAGTGGCCTACAGACTAAACTTACCAGCTGAACTCAGTGCAGTTCACAACGTCTTTCACGTGTCGAATCTGAAGAAGTGTCTGTCAGATGAGACCCTCATAGTTCCTTTGAAGGAGCTCACTATCGACGAACAGTTGCATTTCGTCGAGGAACCAGTTGAAATCATGGACCGGGATGTTAAGGCCCTCAAGAACACGAGAATCCCTCTTGTACGAGTTCGTTGGAACTCCCGTCGCGGCCCAGAGTTCACCTGGGAGCGTGAAGATCAAATGAAACTTAAGTATCCCCAGTTATTCGGAACCAATGCAACTACTACTGAGGCTGAAGCTACTACTGCAGAATTTCGGGACGAAATTCCAAATCAACGGGGGGGTGATGTGACACCCCAGGAAAACCAGTGAACGATACAGCTTACCTAGCTTCCTCAGTAACCGCATGCTAAATTTCGGGACGAAATTTCTTTCAAGTTGGGGATAATGTGACAACTCGAGTTTTCGACTTTCACTTTCGCATTTATTACACGATGACTTTGACTGTTAGTTGTTGACTTGTTAATGATAAAACGTATTATGATGGTTATATGTATATGTGTTAATGATATAACGCGAACCTGTTAGTAAATACTTTAACTAGTTAAGTCCTGTATTATCTTCACGAATCAACTCAACGAAACAAGCCGATTCGCCGGCCCAAAGCCCAGCCGAGGGCCCAACATGTTACAATTCTATTTTATAACTGATAGGTTGCATTAGTTGGGCAGTTTAGCAAACCCTAAAAACACATTCTCTCTCTCTCTCGCTCACCTTGAAAACTGACGGCAAGCGTGTGTCCCCGGAACCCACTAGATCAATCAAGTTGTTGCCTCGTCCGTTCGGTTAGTGTTAATCTTTATCGGATTGTTGAATATATGATTATGATGCTCTGAGTTGCTATGCATGTTATATGGTATTAGAGTTGCATGTTAATAAATTAATGATGAAAAACAATGATTCTAAACTGTTAAATGTGACGGTCATGATCTGGCATGTTGGAACTAGGGTTCTTAATAAATGATATGTACTATAATACTATGGTTATAATGATATGATATTCTATTATGTGAAGTGACTAAAGTGCAGCCAAATGGATAAGGGTTACTTTAAATTGTCGGCCATAACTCTCACATAGTCATGTGCTTGTTTATGTATTTTATATTGATAGATCATGATCAACTTATCATATGAATTATTATGATAGAATGATTAATATTAAATGATTGGATGTTATTTTGAAATGTTGCTAGTGGACCGATTTTAAATGAATAAATGCATGTGATCAGGAGCCATGTGATGGTTCATAGGAATATGTAAATTATAAAGTTTGATCAACATGTGCCGATAGTTTGAGTTTGGCGGCTATTACGATTTATCTTGGTTCAATAAAATGATTACATGATGGGATGGTTGGTCGATTGAATCTTTATTAGATAACTGTTAACATACATAAGGTGTTCTGTTGTTGATGATGATATTGTTATGACGAAACCGACATGGCGAAACACATTGTGTTTCGCCGAGACTAGTTATGACGAAACAAGAGTGATTCGTCGATGGGCCGAGTTGGGTAATTTGCACAATAACTGTTCTGTTAAAACTTAACTGGGTTAGTTAACTGCTGTTAGATGCTATGCTTGACTTGTATGATCATGAATACGTGCAATGTGCTACTTAGTGATTATTGATGCGTTGTCCACTATGATTATACTTACGTGCCAACTTCGTGAATACAAACTGATTATGTATACGTGCATACTTTAGGACGTGATTGATTAACTGTGAGCATACTTAACATACCGAGCAAACCAAGGTGAGTTCACACTAGCCAAGGCATGGGATTCCCAGGGGTTGGGAATGGGATTGGATAACTACTCATACAACAATTAAACTGATTACTACTGTCCTCGGATTGAAGGGCACGTACGTAAAACCTACGTACAGATTATACTTACTACTGTCCTCAGATTGAAGGGCACGTACGTAAAGCCTACGTACACGATCTTAAGACCATCACCTCAATCAAAGGAAGTCCCTCAATTATCGACTTAATCGCCGAGGCCTAGGGCGAGCGGGTCATTAGTTAATAGCGCTATTAGGTTTAACAAACCTCACACCGTGCCAGTCGGACGGGCGTGTACTAATGGACTATGGGCAAAGGGTCAATGCTGATAGACATTGACTTAGGGCACATCTTATATTTTCGTAGCAGTCGATACGCGTGGTCTTGTAACACATGGGAAGCCCCCACTAATCATCGCACGCATGCCTGGACTGGCAGCAAGGATTAACGTGATACATGGTTACAAAACGAATATATACAATTTATGAAATGAATACTTTAACCAAACAACTACCTGTGAACTCGCTCAACTTTGTTGTTGATTCGTTGCTACATGCCTTGCAGGTCATTAGGTACCCATGGAGCTTGCACAGGGAGGAACGATCGTTGTGGGACATGGCGATGTGTGCCATGCTTTAATCATTACTTTACCTCATATTAATTACTTGCTATGGGTTTTACAAATTATGCTTCCGCTAACACTTAACTATGCTTTGGTTTTTGAACACCTTTCATATTGGTTGGTTGAATTATGTTTACTTACATGCTTGTTCAATATGATTGGTGGCTTGATCCTGGTCAGTCACGCCTCCAAGCGGTGATACTCCGCGTGTGGATTTTGGGGGTGTGACATTTGTCTCATCATCTTCATCTTGTTTCTCTAGCCACTTCCCTAGCCTTGAGCTAGTAGTAAGTCTCTTGATAACCCATTTTTCATCTTGTCTTAGTAGATGTAACATGTGTGTAACTAAGAAAATGAAAGATCCTACAAAACCAAGAAGAAGAACACTTGAATCAAACTAAAAATCATAAGAAAACAAGTTGTTCATGTTATGTGATGAAGTTGTTTGACGATTGTTTATGTGTATGGTGATGAACACGACATAAATACTTGTTAGATGATGATTAAACACATGATCTAACAAGTATGTGTGAAGATCTTGAAAGATCTATGTTAAACATGTATTATGTGTGAAGTATGAACTTGAAGAATAAGCATGGTTTAGTGTAGAATATGGTTCTTACAAAGTGTAGATCATGAAAAATGAAAGATTTGAAATATTAAAGTTTCAAAGAAACAAAGTTTACTTCATGATAAACATGGTTTTGATTTTTAAAGATAAGTGAACTTATTACATGTGTGAAAATGAAATACTTGAAGTGTTTAGAACATAAAAAGTTGTAGAAAATGAATTTTTACAATAATGGATCATAAGTTGTAAAGATGGAATTTTTGCAAATTGATTCATATGAAGGAATGAACCATGTTAGGGCGAGGTCTCTGGTTCAAGTCCAGGATGCCCCAGCTGCGCCAGGGAAAAGAATAGAAGAAGCGTCTGAATCCTTCATGCATGTTCCACTTGGCTCGGGGGGATATAACTCAGTTGGTAGAGCTCCGCTCTTGCAATTGGGTCGTTGCGATTACGGGTTGGATGTCTAATTGTCCAGGCGGTAATGATAGTATCTTGTACCTGAACCAGTGGCTCACTTTTTCTAAGTAATGGGGAAGAGGACCGAAACATGCCACTGAAAGACTCTACTGAGACAAAGATGGGCTGTCAAGAACGTAGAGGAGGTAGGATGGGCAGTTGGTCTTGAAGCTTATGGGACTTCATAAACACCATGTTAAAAGACTACAAGTTTTTACAAAGTTTCAAGTTCACATCTTCATGAAGAAATGCATTTATATACATATGTTAGGATGTAAATTGTGATGGATGGTTTGTTGATGATTTTTGAAAAGAAAATGATATGCTTAAAAGCATGGAAACCTCCATTTTACAAAGGAAACTATGGCAAAATTTTTACAAAATTTAAACTCTTAGAAAAGTATGTTTTTTAACAAGCTCTTACAAGTAACTTTGATCAATGGTTTTAAATATAAAAATTTCCATAATTTTTGGTATAAAAATACAAATAATGGAGGGTAGTTTTCAAAAATAAAAATGACTAAATATATATTTAGGAAAATATATATTTAGAGACCACATGGATTATGTGCTATGTGTATATTATTTGTATTAGTTATACTAAAACTTGGGAACTTGAAATAATATACCACACAAAATACCAAAAATTGTAATTAAAGAATTACAAAAATTACAAGAAAATAAATATATATCTTGTATACAAATATTGGACATTCAGACAAATAGACATATTGGACAAAGTATATAAATATCCCGAAATATAATTTGTACTATAACAAACTTGGTAAACGGTATTTCCTAAACCGGACGAACGACAAAGTATGTAATTTTACCAATATTATAAAAATATATCCTATTTTGTCAAACTTGAAAATATATTATTTTGACTGTATAAAATATTTATTTTCATAAACAACTTAAAAATATATTATTTTGGTGGAAACTAAAAATATATTTTTCTAGCTTTGGTCTTAAAAATAAATTATTTTTAAGATATATGTGAACATTTATATTTACCAAGTCAAAAATATAGATATTTTTCTATAAACATATCTTAAAAATATATATTTTAGGAATACAAGAATATTGATTTTTAGTTGTACAAAAACAATATTCTGGAAAAATTAAATATATATTAAGTACGAAATACTCAGTAAATACAAGAAAATATGCATTCCTATACGTACAAATACATACCAACATACACTACAATACTTGGTAAAAATATCCACATACAAGTATTATACATAAATATGAGAATACAAAGTAAAATACCCAACATACTCATAATACAAGTATACCTATACTTGGGAGTACTTACAAATGTATAATACTCAACAAACGGTATTTTAGTCATGAAAACTACAAACACGCGTATATGAAAACCATATATCACAGCCAGTTAAAAATATGTTATGTTTAACGAAACCCCTAAATGATATACATGTGAATAATATAAGTTAAAATATAATATTTTAACTAATATACTACACTTTGAATTTTATATAATTATGAGAAATTATATAAAGATATCATACACTAAAAGTGCAACTAAAAACAAAAACAGATCCAAAACAAGTCTTAGCAAGTGATTAAGACTAAGAACCGTTACAAGACCGAAGTGTCTAACAAAACCGAGCACGTTTGTAGGTTGCAAAACGAACCCAAGAAACAGCATTAGAGTACGCACTTTACATGGATGCAAACTTTTGAGTTCATGTCCCCCTTTTCTTTTAACGTTTTCGTTTTACAACTTTCGGGGGGAAATACATCTCAACAATGGGTATGATTAAGTTATGAAATGAACTCTTAGATAATATGAGCATAGGCTGTAACTGAGGTGCCATTAATCCTTTTAAGGACCACAGAACAAAGGTTAGATCTAATGGGTATGGGTGAGCCCCACTCACGGTCCATGGGTGACCACTTAGAGTGCTGTTGTGTCCCTGTCGGGAGTGAACCGACACTAAAAGTTACCTACTTGGGTTGAGTACCTCCTATGTCATCACATATATTAATGTCCTTGCAAAACATTAATGATGAACATGTTCATAGACGCTTTACATACCTACATACAAAACTGAACTTTAAAATGTTTTTAAGATTCATTTGATGCGCATATACATAAAACACATGAACTCGCTCAACTCTTGTTGATGTTTTCAACTTACATGTATTTCAGGGAAATAGATGGATCTTGGTGCCATTGTTGTTTTCAGGCTTTTGAGTTTCCAGTCCCGATGTCATCCACTTTTGGAGGGTTTGATTCATATATCTCATCTTAGATGAGATATAGGATGCAAAGCCTCATGAACCTCATCTTTTGTTAAAAACAAGTCCTTTTTGTGTAACTTTAAAACTTATGTTGGTTGTAACTTAAACTAAATACTTGTGATGGTTTGAAACTTGAACAACTTGTGGTTTGTAATATTTTGAAACTTATGAATGGATGGACATCACATGTTTTAATCAGGTAGTCGTTTGTTATGATCGAATGCAATGAAAACTGATCAAGTCACACAGACATGTTTCCACAAAAGACAAGGTGTGACAGGTTGGTATCAGAGCTTCGATTGTAGTGAACTAGGATTCCTTCTTGAGTCTAGACTACAATCAATAGGATTCTCTCACGAAAACATTTTTACTTGAAAATGTGTTTTTCATCGCATTTATAAAAAAAAAGAAAGAAATGCAAAGATCCATGAACCAAACATGTTTCAAAGGAAAAATAAGCAAGGACATTAGTTGGGGTATAGTCTATATGGGGTAGACTTGCTGAACTAGAAATGACCTACATAAGAACAACGTGAATTACATGTGATATGCTGCCTTTACTTGCCTGTGTATACTAAGTAACATTGTTATTCATTGATATATATATGCATACATGTGTACAGATTATTTTTGCTAAGATACCATGGTATCATCTGCCAGCCACAGAGTTTATGATGACAACGGTCACATGGACATATCTTCCGATGACGAGCCCTCTGTGGAGATTGTTTCATCCGATGACGAGGATCTATATGATTTCCAGCCCTTTACGCTGCCTGACCCTGTCCTTGATGGAGAGCCTGTAGAAGACGATGTCCTAGCTGTGGGGCCACAGCTGAACCAGTTTGTCATTATCGTTCACCCGAACAGAGCCCATATTGTTGATTACACACCTTTAGATGTTGTTCCCTTAGGCATAGTTCTAGGAGTTATTGTCGTCTTCGATGATGAGGATGACGTTCCTATCATTCATGTCGACCATCCTGATGATGAGATCGATGATGGAGAGGTTCTTGATATAGCTATTCTGGAGGTGTCTTCACTAGTTGTTTCGGTCATAGACATTTCTTCCTCAGATGTTAGCAATGACGCATCTTCCTCTGACATTTCCCGAGCTGGGTTACACGCGGATGTGACTGATAGCAGCTTCGATACCATACCTATTGCTACCCAGTCACCCGATCATACACTTGCTTCCATTTAAGCTCCCGTTGATACCCCTGCAGTTGCTCCACTTGATGCACAGACTCCCCACACTACCCCCGTCACTCCTATTCCTGGACGTCCACTTACACCACCTACTGCTGATCCCCACCATGTTGACCTACCTACTATATTTTCCCATGAGATCCCAGCGCCCCGTCCCGGGGAGGGCACGTCCCGACAGTCCCCTTGTTCTGACACTCGAGCACCCGTTGGTCACATGTCTTTACCTTACCTCTCTCCACACATGTCTAAGTCTGACCCATATCACCCATGTCACCACCCTGTTTACACATCTGCTGATATTATACTCTCATTCCAGCTTCAGTTTCAGGTTCTTTATCGTCGCGTCAGCGAGTTAGAGCGATTCAGGGATTCTATACCCCCACCCCCACCAGCTTATCCTCCATCCACTATTCCCCCACCGCCATCATCACCACCACCACCACCACCACCGTCTCCACCACGTCCACGTCCACATGCTAGCCTTGAGGCTCGAGTGCTCACCTTGGAGCAGCGAGCCAATCTCTCCGACATGCGCATGAGTCATGTTTTTGATGAGATGGAACATATCCATAGCCTGGTTGTTCCTGCTCCACCTCCATCTCCTCCAGCACCCTAGACGACTTTTGTTTGCAGGTACTTTTTGCGTGGGAGTCATAGACCCACTTGCATGTATATATGAAGACCAGGATTTAGCTAGAGACACTTGAAGACCATGAAGACCAATGTAGGAGAAAAGACTTACTACTTTTGTATTATGAAACTTGTATGACTGAGGCGATGTAACCTCGAGTCCCTTTTGTTTTTCTTCTACAAAAACAATGTATTAAGTTGTCAGACATATATAAAAGCTCAGTGGTTGTTTTCTTTATTATACATTGTTGCTTATGTGTACATGTGTTATTTATGTGATTATTTGTTTGGATGATGTGATGATTATTTAAGTTATATATATATATATATATGTATGTATATATATATATATATGTACCTCATAGACATTTAATTGGTGAATATTTGTCTAACCTACCCGATACTTCTTGATAGAAGAAAATGTCACCCAGACAGAACATAAACTCAAACCTGTTACCAAGGACTAAAGTAGAACTCAATGAGCGTATCTCTTTGGCAATAGCGCAGCACGAATCCAATCGCTCAGAACACAGTGGTGGCACTTCGGGAAATAACCCTCCTACTGGCAATGTTAAGTAACCCACGACACATTACAAATCTCTTGTGTATTTCCATTCGTGCTTTGTCAATGCTCACTCATGGTATGTTGTTGAAAATGTTTCAGGCTGCATATACAAACAGTTCCTAGACTGTAAGCCCTTGAACTTTGATGGCACAGGAGGTGCCATTGCATTCTGAAGAAATAGTGGTTCGAATGACCGGAATCAATCGGACCAGGGGTTTAGTTCTGCATAAAAGGGTGAGTCCTCTCATTTGATTCGGGGTCTGACTGAGCTACTTCTCTGAAGCGATATTTGCAAAACGAACAGCCGTTAGACTCGCCACGAGGAGAATGGGGGTTATCTCCATGACCACCCTCTGGCGTGAGAATAAGTACAGATCTCAATGAAGAAGAAGAAGTAATAGTGAAAGTGAAGTGAGTGTAACTTGAGAGATTATACCTGAGTTGTCTTATTTATAACCGAATTTGGGCGGGAAAATTTGTTGACGGAGATTTGACGGAAAGCATTTTCCGTGAGCGGTTATATCTTTTGCCGTTAATCGCTAACGTGACATTTATGTCCACGGATCATGGGCATGATCGGTGGCTGGGGATATTCCACGTGGAAAGTGAAGGTGTGTGGATCCTTCTCCAAGTTAGTGCCATCTTTGTGACCCTGATAAGCGTTCAGGATGATGCCACGTCACCATTCAGTTGTAACTGAATGGCTTATGCCCGATGAAGTTCTCTAGAAGGTCTACAGCTGTAACCCTCAGTGCCTCTGCCACGTGTTGATTCTGTTATAACAGAAAGGTCACTTTTAAGCTCTAGCTTCAAGAATGCGGAGTTATTTTAGGATCTAGTCCTAACTGTTTCCTTGCATGAGCCTGCGCAGGGATGTGATATCAGTTCTATCTTCGGCTCGCGGATGTTGAGGACTGCTTTCTTAGTTCTTTTTTTTTTAGAACCGGTGCGCGACCGCGCAAGGTTCCCTTCAAAGAGGTTTATTGTTATTGTTGGTGCATACGTCTGCTGACTTCGTCTTGTATCGAGTCTTGCATTGCTCAGGGCACGAAGATCGAGAAATCAAGACAAATGGTTAATTCCGCTTGAAGTGATACAGGTTAATTCCGCACGGAATTAACATGTAATTCCGTTTGTGTCTTGTAATCTTGTTTGTCGTATAATTTCGTGTGAATAAGTAATTCCGTTTGAGCATGGTTGAAACGAAATTATCATGTCTATAAATAGAAGTCATTCCGTGTCATTTGAAACGGAATTAGGTTGTGGTTTTCCGACGGCGAAGCTCTGTCGAAGTGTCTACATACTTGTAATTGTTACCAGATCAATAGAAAGACATTTAAAAGTGATATTCTAGCTGAATCACATATAATACGTTTGTTTCCACCTTTCATATTGTGTAGAACGCCTCTGAACGACTCGTTTCGGGTCCGTACACGATCCTACAAGTGGTATCAGAGCTCAGGAGGAGGAGTTCTGCAGATTTCAGCCTGATTTCATCTCTTTTTCTCACTTCTACACCTTCTTTTATCAATTGAACAAGTTTTAACGGTTAAAATGGCCTGAATTTTTCACAAAACAAGCGAAACAGTGTTTTAACAAAGCCTTGAGAGAATTGGACCTTAACTCGATCTAAAACTGACAAAATTTGTAATTTCGCTTGAAATTCTGTTCGAACATGATGACATCAACTTAATTCCGCTTGAAAGTGTTCTTTAATTTCAAACGGAATTAACTGTTTTGGCTAATCTCGTTTGAAAGTGCAACTAATTCCGCACGGAATTAGTATTCCGCTTGGAAGTTTTCAAACGAAATTATAATTCCGTTTGAAAGTCATAATTTCACTTGAAACTGGTGTTTAATTCCACACGGAATTAAATTCCGTTTGGTGATTCTGTTTGAAACATTTAATTTCGTTTGAAGTTTGTGTGTGCAGGTTAATCTCGTTTGAAAGTAAACTTGCTTGAAGGTAATCTCGCTTGGAAGTAATTTCGTTCGAAAGATCTGATTCCGTTTGAACAGTGATTATCTTGATAAAAGTGCTACTGAAACATGGAAGAGGAATTCTACAACGCGTTTGCTACATCTCCGACTACTCCGGCTGAAATTGCTAAAAACATGAACATGGAAAATGAAACTGGAACTTTGCAAAAACCCCCGAAACTTATGGGAATTGAAGAGTACCATGGCTGGAAAAATTGTTTTGAGAATTGGGTTCAGGCAAATCATCTAAGAGCTTGGGAAAACATTGAAACAAAATATGTTAGACCACAGACCGCTTTGAATGTTGATAAAATTATCTCTGAATTTTCAGACAAAGAGAGAGATAGTTATAAAGGAGAGAAAATGATGATTAGTCCTTTACAACAAGCTGTCAAAGAGGACATTTTTGTTTTGCTTCAGCATGATGGTAGTGCTTTCTCAATATGGGAGGCACTTGAGAAGAAATTTGAAGGAAGTACGGAAATGATCAATAGCAAAAAATCATTATTGAAGAAAGAATTTGAGTTGTTTACATGTATGCCAGGTGAATCTACAAAGACTCTCATTGAGAGATATTGGCATCTTGTCCGTACTATGTCTCAGTTGAAAATTACTAAAACTCCAGCTGAATGGGTTGAAAAGTTAGCTGATGCTTTACCTCAGAAAGAATGGGGTACATATCTCATGATTTTAAAGAATACAGGAGAGTTTAGTAGATTGTCAATTGGACAGTTTATTGAAAAGCTTGAGGGACAGGATCTTGAATAGCAAAAGATTGCCAGAATGAACAGCTCGAGCAATCAACAAGACATCAAATTGTACTATAAAGGAAATGTTCAAACTGTTGAAGCATGTCCAAAGATCCAAACTACTTTTAGTGCAGGAAATTCATCCGGATCAGTTAGTCAAAGTTCAATCAATACTAGTGGATTTTCAAATGTCAATCCTCCAAGTGTTCAAAGTTCAAATGTTGGTAATGGACATATGATTCAGTGCAATGTTGCATTGCATCTTCAAAATGGTCAGAATTTTTCTGAAGAAATTGTTAAAAGTCATATGGCATTACTGGTTACTGCTTTGGAATCGTATGAAGGATTGATTGCTGGAAGAATTGGTAATCCTATGCTAACCAAGGAAGATTATGACCAGATTGATGCAGAGGAATTGGAGCTTATGGATATTAAATGGTGTTTAGCAAGTGTTCTGAGGAGAGCTGAGAAATTCAAAATGATTACAGGAAGAAATGATTTCTTAGATGCAAATGTCTCTACTTTAGGTTTTGATAAATCTAAAGTTACTTGTTTTCGATGCAGGGAGAAAGGACATTTTAAGCGAGAATGTAAAAATCAAGAAGCAAATGGAGCAAAGAATCCGTTTGGTGGCCATGATTACTATCGGAAGGCTATATATCAACAAATTGCTCATCAACCACATCAACAAAAAGAACCACAAACTACACATGCTAGGATGATTGAAGATGCAAATAAGAAAGCTTATTATGGTATCATTGATCAAGATGATGAGAAAATGGCTCCAGGATTTAGCTGGGATAGGTTTGTGGATGAGAATAGGGAGTTTAAGGCTTTCATTGCTCAAATTGTTCAAAAGCCAGAATTGATGAAAGAATGGATAGCAGTGTTATCTGATGAAGAGAAAAGTCAAGATGAAGAATTTGTTTCTTCTGAAAACAGTTCAACAGATACTAGTGATGATGATGAAGAAATTGAACAGATAAATGTTGGAAAAACTCATTTATCTTCTGACAGTTTTGAATTTTATTTTGCAGATAAATTGAAGAAACTTAAAGAGAGAAAAGCTGCAAAAGAAATGAAAGAAAACAAGATTGTTGAGAAGATAGTTGAAGTAGAGAAGGTAGTTGAAGTCGAAAAGATTGTTGAAGTCACAAAACCGTGTCTTACATGTTTGGAATCCTGCAAACAATGTGAAGAAAAAGACGAGAGGTTTAGTGAATTAGAAAAGTTGAAAGAGAAGTTGTTGTTTGATGTTAAGAATGTAAAAGAATCATATGATGTGTTGAACAGAAGTGTGAATAGTTTACAGAAGACAAATTCTGAAAGAGAAGATGCATTGACTATGATGAATGCAACAATGATGTCGAAGCAGAAAGAGATAAATTTTTACATCGAAGAATGTGCAAAGTTGAAGCAAGAGTTGGAAAGTGAAAAAGTTGAAAATGAAAGAATCAGACGATTACTGAAAAGTTATTCAAGTTCTGATTATTTAATTGACAGAATTTATCCAACTGTTGCAGGTTTTGAAGTGTTTGAAGACAAGAAGTTGAAGAAGAATGATACTGGTAAGAAACAGAGTGTTTGTTATAATAAGTGTCCGCCTCCGATTTAGGAAGGGTATTCGCCTAGAAAACCGAATAAGGAACAAGTAAAAAAGGCAGTCAATATAAAGTTAGATTCCGAGATAACCGATGCATTACCAGACAATATTGACATTACATTCACAGCGTCTGACACAGATCATGAGTCTGAGTTAATAAAATGGATGGTCGATCAGGTGTTGGATAAGGATGAGGAGTCCGAGTCCGGGAGTTCGAGTTCGTTTGTCAAGAGTTCTAAGTCATCGGGAAAACGGGTGTGTAGTAAAGAATTTTTGCTGTCAAAATCCAAATTGAATGACGAAACATTTGAAGTTGCATATACTTTGAATGATTCTGACAAATTATATTTTGATAAAGAGTTTCCAATAAGAGGTGTTAAACCGAAAATGATAAAAAAGGTTTTCAAACTAACAGAAATTGATATTTCTGAAATAAAAGATGAAAATCTTTCTGCAAAACCTAATCCTTACACTTCAAGAGTTCAACAAAGGATAAACAAGAAAAAGGGTTACAATTATGGTTTAGATTTTCGAAAGAAACCCAACCATAATGGTAATTTCAAAAAGAAAGGACTTGGTTTTATTCCACCTGAAAATTATAAAAATGAGAAAATTTCTAAAAATACAAAATTTGTTTCAGGTACATCTGCTGAGGATGAAAAGAAGAGCTCATTCTGGAGACAGTCAAATCAGGAATTTCTAGCTGAAAAGAAGAAAAATGAAGCTCAGAGAAAAGAAACGAGAACCTGTGACAGATGTCAAGAAGTTGGTCACATTTCCTGGAATTGCCCAAAGACAATCAACATAAAACAGGGAGTCTCGGAAAAACTCAAAGAGATAGTTGTTGATAAAATCGAACCACCAACTGAAAAATTTAAAGTGTTTAAAAATTCAACATATGAAGTTGGTGAGTGTTCGAAAAGGTTTTACAAACGAAGGGGAAATCTTAACAACCAAGCTTGGGTTGTTAAGAAATCAGATGTAAAACATGGCGATGAATCTAATTCCATAAAGTCAGAAGAGCCACAGGTTGAGGTTAAAGATGAAAACTCAGTGCCTCCAAGGGATGATGCAAATTTTCCACCATTAAGGGCTGAAAATTTTAGAAAAATTGGAAATGTTGAGATTTCAAATCAATTCTATTATGAGAAGAAAGAATTTGATGTTGAGAAAGTATTTAATGGAAATGTTAAAAAGATTTTTGGGAAAATGGTCGAGGGAAAGGCCAAAGGGGTAAAGGACTTTTATGCAACAAAGAAAGCAACTTTTTACCCAAGTGAAGTTGAGGAAGAAACATCCAAGTTTGGTCAGGCTTGGATGGCAGTTTTTCAAAAGTAAAATCCTGACTTGCCGGAGTTCCCAGGTTGGTAAGCGTGGAACATGAATCGGCACATTTCTTGAGAAATTCACGTTTGTGATATTTCGTCTTTCTAAGATTAATCAGGGACATTAAGTTGTACTTGATTTATCTTTCCTACATGTGGTTGATGTTGTGAAAATCGGGAAATGTTATATCTACAAGTGGTTAAAAAGAACAAGGTGATATGATAACCCCTAACCTACAAGTGGTTAAAACAAACTTAAGTGTTTTGAAATCAAAATGGGAAAATAGTTTGTTATGAGGGGGAGTTCTGATTGTTTATGCCAAGTGGATGGCGAATTGAAGGGATTCGATATCAGTTGTCATTTTACTTGTATAGTTTGTTTTCAAATTTCTTTAAATGTTTTTGCATTTTAGGGGGAGTAAGAATTTTCAGAAAATCCAAAAACATTAGAAAATTTGAAAATGTAAAAAACATGATAAAATTAAAAAATGAGTTTTGGTGTCAAAGAAGAGGAAATGATAGTACATCAGTAGACAGTTACAGTATGCTAAAGAAATGTAATGATTAAATAGCATTAAACGGTCTCACTGATGATATGCCGATAGGTTTTTACACACTTAGTAAGCTTTTTCGGGATATAAACTTAAATTCAAACTTGCTTATTTCGTGGGGAACACTACTTGGATATATAGGTAACCCCTGAAATTTCATTTGAAAGATCCCTCTTTCTGAGATACTAGGTCTTTATGCTCAGTGATATCTGGGGTATTATCCCGGGACTTCTGATTTTGCGGAAGCAATGGCCTAGTCCCCGGAGAATACTCTACGCTTGCTTGAAATATAGCCCACCCTCAGCATATAAAATGATGAAACATTGAAAAATGCAAATCATGTGCTGTTGTTAAAAAGATCCTCTAAAGGGGACCCACCAAAAGTCGAAGCTGTCATCTCTCTGCTGAATGGAAGTTCTGACCTGAGCTCTCACGGCCTTCGCATTTAACCCCTTATGTAACACCTGTGTCATTTCAACCATCAAACAAATTCCAAACCAATGAAATATTGTATTTCATACCTTGGACTTGGATAAATATGTGTATCTTTTGCACATATCAACTCTTATCCGATTTCAAGCTCTAAATCGCTTTCTGGAAGGTTATACGCGCACTGATGCGTAAATATAACCAGTTTAATGCAACGAACACTCCGGAATAGTGAAATAGGCTTGACATACCTTAATTAACCTTTATATAACTTAGAAATAAGTTTTGAAGGCTTTGGTATGGCAAAATCAAGTTAAATCGCTTACAGGGACTAAAGTTGACAAACTGCGAAAGTGTGCCAATTTGAACTGTAACAGACATTCCGGAGCATGACCATAAGTTAAACATACCATAAATACCCTTCACATAGCTTAGAAATAGGCTTTGAGGTGTTCGGTATGCTAAAATAAACTTTTGTGTCATTCAGGGACTAAAAGTGTCAAAAAGTGCACAAGTTTGCATTTTCGCGCATAACTTACGTTATGAATACATCCGGACATCCAAAAATTTATGTGAGCATGACTATATTATGCTTTAGTGTTTGGCTTGCCAAAAATCCATTCGTCGCGTCATTTGGATCGTTTTTCGCGCTTGTGCGCATTCCGTCGTAATTAAGCGAACATCGCGTTCGTACGACCAAACGAACGGACACCCGACATATTTTTGAGCAAGTTTCATGTCCACAATGTTTAGGCATCATTTTAGGGCCTTAAAGTTGGCTTTACGGGCCTTAGAAGTGCCGGAAATGGGCTTAAACACGTGCAGGGACTGAAACTGTAGATTTCTGAAACTTGTTTTCTGATCAGAAGGGCTAGGCGGCCCGCCTCAGTTTCTGTTAATCCTCAGGCGACCCGCGTACCACTATCAGACCAGATTAACTGCATTTAACAGCAGATTGCAGCTGGTTGATCCACATCCACACATTCTAAATTGTCTAGTCAGCTGATAAGAATCATTTTCTAGTCACCATAAGGTTCCAACACTTGTACGGTTACGATTAAGGCACGGTTTCCATGAAACGATCTTAACGGTGGACCGAAAACTATAAATACCCCATACCCCCCATTTCTTAAATCACTAGAACTTTGATTTGAGAAACTCTAAGTTGAAACTATTGTTTCATACCTGAGATTTTTGAATCGAAGTTAGCATTCGGGGACCCTTCGTAAGTATTCTTTCGTTCTTTTATTGCTTTTCGAGTCTTTCGAGTCTGAAAGTCAAACTTTGTTTGACTTTCTACATTGACCAGTTATGGTCAATGCGAAGTTCGTTTGAACTTCGCAACGTGAGTGTAATCACGTTGGTTATAGTCCCTTGGGACTATGCCTACTGATTACCACGTTGTCTAGGGTCGTAGGGTAAGTGATCTAATAAATCGCTTATACCTCGAACCCGACCCATTTGGTCGATCATTAGGATCCGACCAAACACATTAGGTGACCATGGTAGGTAGGGAATAACCTTCCGAGGTTATACCCTATGGTCACATCGTTTGATTAGTTGTATGATAGGTAGTTTATATGCCTTAGGTAAATTACCAGAATACCCTTTTCATGTATAATTGGTAATTAAGCATATGTAACCTAAACCTTTGTCACATAACTGATTATGTAACATGTTTAGGCATATAACACTTGTCATAGGGCTAGTTAGGCGGTCCGAACGCGTTTCACGCGAACGACGCGTTAAAGTAGCATAAGCTACCTAAACGGGTCGTAATGGGTCGTAAGCACTTAGATTAAGGTTTCATTTAGTATGTAGGCTTCGTTAAACCATATGACACGAGTCTCTATACTCGTTTGGTTTACGAACCCTCATTCTATCAGATCTTCCGATTTAGGTCCGGTTTATTAACATAGTTATCTATAGTAGGTGCCGTTTGATATCCGCGATCTCTAGCATTGTTTGGTTGTTACTCAAGGACTACTAAGCAATCTCAAGTGAGTACATAGACCCCTCTTTTACTGTTTTCCAAACTGTTTTGGGGTGAAACACATGTGCCTACTTGTTACTTTCATGCTTTCCTGTTTTCACATCATATACCTGCTATGTTCGTTAGTACATTATAGTACATGATTTCATTACATTTCATGCTAGGTGTGCCCATTGTGTGCATTACTTAGTACATCGTTTTACATTACATTATATGCTACGTATGTCTATTGTTGTATACGTAGTACAGGTCGCATGCTACATATGTCTATTGTTGTATACGTAGTACAGGTCACATGCTACGTATGTCTATTGTTGTATACGTAGTACAGGTCGCATGCTACATATGTCTATTGTTGTATACGTAGTACAGGTCACATGCTACGTATGTCTATTGTTGCATACTTAGTACAGGTCACATGCTACGTATGTCTATTGTCGCGTACTTAGTACATTGGTTATTCATCACATGATTACATTTTGGATACATATTACATGATTTACATGAACATTTTACATCTTGATGGTTTGGTTTGATTAAGTGATTAAGTAACGATGCGTGTGTAATATGATACAAGCATGGTGGATACGCCGCTGGTACTTCCTATATATAAGTGTTTGTATGGTATTACATATATCGTACCGTTATTTGAATCATTTCAGTTTGATACATATAACATTTTATACAAATAACATACTTTTCACAATACATTGTTTTACAAGCATCTTATCTTATACAAACTCAGTTTACATGGTTATTCATTTAACCATACATTATTCACTTATTTATACATATCATCTGAACTCATCGTTTTTCAAATGATTTACAAGACAAAGCAAATTACAAGGTTCATGACTAAACATTTTCTCAAACATAAGTCATGAAACCTATTTTCACAAAACCTATGTATCTCACAGGCATTTTTATGCTGACGTACCTATTTTCACATGTGTTTTTCAGGTGCTGTTGCATAAGATGATCAAGATACACATAGGCAGACTTGGGCTTTAGTGACAATAAAAGATGCAAGACTAGTTAATTATGTTGTATTTCTTTGTTTGTTAAGCCATTGTAACACTATTAATCAATAAAACGAAACTTCAATTGCCATGGATTTGAAACAATTAATTCTGTTACAACACTCCCCGACATTTCCGCCACGTTTTGTATGTTCTACGTGGTCGGGGTGTGACAGAAAAGATGGTATCAGAGCCAATGGTTATAGGGAATTAGGTTATTAGTAATGCTTTGACCTAGTCTATAACCTTCTTAGGACCCTAACGCGAGTTTACTTGCGTTTAGTCATAAAACATTACCGTCACCTATCCTTAGGCGACTACCACAACAAGAACATAAATTTCAAAACCGCTTCGAAAACTAATCATCTGTTCTAGGATGATTGATTACTAGGTTTTGAACTCTCTATTATAAGGTTTTGAACCCTTTGAGTTTTCAAAATCTCGTCAAGGTTTTGGGTTTTTAATAATGTGAACACGTGCAAACTGGAAGGGTGAATGCCTGTATTCTGGGTTTTCTGTCTAGGCAAGCACTTCGTATATATCTCATCAGACGCGAGACCAGTTGTGCTTACCTGGGAATTCTTGGGATGAGTGTTCACTTATAGGCGAGCATGTCTTCGCGATACATTATTTTTGACCCATTTACTTTGATTATTCATTGTGTGTCGTTTGTTTGCTTTGTAGTAACGAACAAATGACCACTATCCTTGCTTTCATCAGATTTGTTTCATCTCATTCTTTTCGTCTAAATCTCTCACTCGTTTCCTTTCATGTTTCCTCTTTTAGAATGCCTCCTCGACGCGACAATCAGATGGCAAATGCCGAACTGGCGGAAATCATCGCGCAGCAAATGGCTGTTGCCTTCCCAAATCTTTATGCTCAAATGATGCAGACCATCAACAACAACAATGCTCCCTGCAACTTCAAGAGTTTCAACTCAGCTAAACCGCTCAAGTTTAGTGGTTCAGAGGGAGCAACTGGGCTTCTTCAATGGTTCGAGAGCATTGAGAATACGTTCCGTCACGTTCAGTGTCCTGAAAATCGCAACGTAGAGTTTTCTTCGAGCGTGTTTCAGAAGAGGGCTCTTACATGGTGGAACGGGATTATGAGAGACCGGAGTGCTGAAATTGCACTAGCACAGACTTGGGCCGAGCTTAGAGCTCTTATGATGAGGGAGTTCTGTCCTCGTCATGAACTGCGAGCTTTGGAGAAGGAGTTTGATGATTTGAAGCAAGACAGTGGTGAACATCGAGCCTATACTGACCGTTTTGAAGAATTGAGCCTGTTGTGTCCTGCTATGGTTACTCCTGTGGATAAGGCGATCGAGAAATATACTGATGGTCTTCCTGACCTAGTTCAGGATATTGTTACTGGCAGCAACCCTACTACTGTCAGACAAGCCATTGAATTGTCTGCTACTCTAACTGAATCCCACATCAGAAAGAAAAAGCTTTTTCGAAAAGGCGACCCAAGACCATCCGACAAGACTGCTCAAGTGGAACCAAAGGAAGAACATGCTGAGGTGTCCAAGAATAAGAAGCGTAAGGCTTCGCAGAATTTTGCGATTGCTACTCAACCCAACCAAAACATCCGCAACCAACCAACTCAACCTCCTGCAAGGAAACCTT